>CAUYQU010080520.1:0-14882 GCA_963574635.1 Cheracebus regulus
CTGCTTGCCTTTTCGTCCCAAAGTGCTGGGAATACCGGCGTTTGCCACCGTGCCGGGCCTATAATTTTTATAATTAAAGATATAATTAATAAAAAGGGAAAAAAATTGTAAAAAAAAAAAAAAAAAAAAAAAAAAAAAAAAAAAGACAAATAATACTAAATGGAACATTCAAGAGACTTTCCTTAGCTTAAGCTTGAGTGAGAACACTTGCTTTTATCCACTCAAAAAAAAACAGGTATTATTGGCCAAGCACGGTGGCTTACACCTGTAACCCCAGCACTGTGGGAGGCTGAGGTGGGTGAATTACGAGGCCAGGAGATTGAGACTATCCTGGCCAACATCGTGAAAACCCGTCTCTACTGAAAATACAAAAATTAGCTGGGCGTGGTGACAGGCTGTAGTCTCAGCTACTCAGGAGGCCAAGGCAGGAGAACTGCTCGAACCAGGGAGTCGGAGGTTCCAGTGAGCCAAGATTATGCCACCGTGCTCCAGCCTGGGCGACAGAGTGAGACTCCATCTCAAAAAAAAAAAAGAAAGAAAAAGAAAATAGGTGTTATCTGAAAAATTTGCTTTAAGTTATTCTTTATGAACACAAATGTAGTCACCATACTTAATGAAGGAGCAGAGGCATGCATCACCACATCTGGCTAATTTAAAATAATTTGTTATAGAGGTGAGGTCTCCCTATGTTGCCAGGGCTGGTCTCAAACTCCTGGGCTCAAGTGATCCACTTGCCTTGGCCTCCAATAAAACTTATATAAAAACGTATTAGAATGGTAAAAAAGAAAATGTGAGTGAGGGTGGCTGTAGGAGTTTGAGAAGATTGAAGCTGCTGCTTCAATAGCCACTGGCTGCTTGGAAGCCACTCATCCTGGCCTCACCCTTAACTTGGGCGCTGCAGTTTCTTATAGGCAACAAGTTTGTCCTCATGTACAGAGCGACGCTTTTGAAGACAGACCCAACACAAGTCTCTGGCTTTTCCATCTAAAGTTTTTGTTTGTTTTGAGATAGGGTCTTGTTCTACTGCTCAGGATAAAGTACAGTAGTGTAATTATGGCTCACTGCATCTCCCAGGCTCAACTGCTCCTACCAACTCAGCTTCCGGAGTAGCTGGGATTACAGGTGTATGCCACCATGCCCGGCTAAATTCAAATTTTTAAAAATTTTTGTACAGATGGAATTTCATCATGTAATCCCATGGTCTCAAAACTCCTGAGCTCAAGCAATCTACCTGCCTTGGTCTCCCAAGGTGCTAGGATTACAGGCACGAGCCACCATGCTGGCCTCCAGTTTTTATGTGGTCATCATTAAGTGCACTTTTTCTTTAAAAGGCTAAAAGAACACAATTTGATTAAATTAACAGCTCTTTTATAAATGACTTTTCAGTAGAAAACCAAACCATGTTGCTGAATGGTCAAGAAGGCTGAGCTAAACACATAGAGGAGGAGGAACATTGTGACTCAGGGTGACACAAAACTGAGGAAGAGGCACAGTGTGATTACCTGCCACCTCTCTTGAGTCTCTCAGAACGGAAGTTTTCATAATGAAGGTCCTGGGTCACCTCCTGGAGATCCTGCATGTGGGTGCTGAAAGAGAAGAGGAATGCACCAGAATGGCCTCATGCATTTGACATTCTCATTAGAAAAAAAACACCCATCAAGTACATAGAAGAAACAGTAGTAATTACAATGACTTGGTAAACTGTACACAAAGCTGCTGGGATTTCAGGATAAGGAGTACCGCCGTGGAAGTGTCTAGTGAGGTGTAGCTTTCCTTTCTTCCTCAATAAATGACATACAAACACAGGTCTGAACTGAGTCTCTCAAGGGGATTTCTGCCAGAGGCACAGTCATTCCCATGACGCCATCACTACTACAGGGTGGCAGATAAGACAGATGATAAGAGACTTTTAGGTTAACAATGTCTGAAATAGAATATACTCTTCTTAAAGGACTTATGGAAATGTAACTAAAACATTCATGCCTCCTTCAACTTAATATTTATATATTACTCTCATATGAGCAGAGTTAGTTAGCTTAAGCTATGCAGAAGACCATGAAGTGAAGGACTAATATTCTGGATCCAAGAATATTATCAACAACTTAACCTTCCATTCATCTTATGAATCACTTTTTTTTTCTCAATTGCCTAGCTTATTCAAATACTTAAGCAGGCAAGAATGAGTAAACATTATAACACATTTCTATTTATTCAGGATCCAGGGAAATGGATTGAGAGAGCAAAGGAGTGGCTCACTGTCCCGTATTGTGAGAAACACACAAGTGACACTAAACTCTGTCTTCAGCCTCTACACCCCATTCAATAACGGGGATCAGGGCAGTCAAGGATGCAGCCCTGGAGGGGCTGAGTGCACTTGAACTTCTTACACAACCATTAAATTGTGTTTGACACAGCTTAGATGGTAACATCATGCTGATGTGAACTTACTACAAATTGTTAAACTAAGTGAGACATGTGGCAAATATGTAGCAACTTTCAGGTAATGAAAACACGGATTAGTCCAGACCAGTCTTAAGTTGAAGTCCTCTGATTAAAGAGGTATAGTTTAAACAATACTCTCAGGCTTTCTTTTTTTTTTCTGAGATGGAGTCTTGCTATTGTTGCCCTGGCTGGAGTGCAGGGGCCAGATCTAGGCTCACTTGATCTCTGCCTCCCAGGTTCAAGCAATTTTCCTGCCTCAGTAGTAGCTGAGTAGCTGGGAATACAGGCACAAGCCACCACACCCGACTAATTTTTTTATTTTTAGTAGATGAGGCTTCACCATGTTGGCCAGGCTGGTTTCAAACTCCTGACCCCAAGTGATATGCCCACCTTGGCCTCCCAAAGTGCAGGTATGAGCTACTGTGCCCAGCCTCAGTCTCTATTTTTGAAGAGTAAAAGCAATGCATGCATGTTACTATATGTGAAAAAAATTTATTTATCAGCCTCATTTTTTCAAGAGTAAAAGCATATATGTGAAATAAATTTATTTATTTATTTGAGACGGAATCTCGCAATGGGATGATCTTGGCTCACTGCAACCTCCGCCTTCCGGGTTCAAGTGATTCTCCTGCCTCAGCCTCCTGTGATTAGCTGGGACTGCACGCACATACCACCACGCCCAGCTAATTTTTTTTTGTATTCTTAACAGAGACGCGGTTTCTCCATGTTGGTCAGGCTGGTCTCAAACTCCTGACCTCGCGATCTGCCCGCCTCGGCCCCTTGAAGTGCTGGGATTACAGGCATGAACCACTATGTCTGGCAATAAAATTTATTTTTAAAGGAAAAAATGTCTATTTTTGTAGTCAGATCTGTAATAATTATTAATAATAAATAGAAGACATAAAAAGCTAACCAGAGCCATCCAGTGAGTCTCAGACTGGAGAGCAGAATGCCGGGTGTGGTGTGGCCTAGAGCAGCAGATCAGGGGCCTACAGAGCCCCAATCATTTCCTTACTAGTGCTGGGGACCTCTCAGACCCCAGTTTAGGTCTGATCTCCTTTTAACATCAAAGATGTAAGATCTTAGCAGGAAGGAAAAGTACTACAGGTTACAGGCCACAGGGGGAAGAGCTAGTTTTGTAGTGCCACAGAAGGCCCCGGGTGAGGGCTCTTAGCACCAAGCTGCAGCAGCCCCACACCACTTCTGCAATATGAGAAGCACTGCGGATGACAATGAAGGTGCTGACTGCAACTCTCTTGGGGGCCACATGTACAGCCCATTTGAAATGCATATTCTTCATGCCAAATTCTGCCAGAAGGAACACCCCAAATGTCTTACATGAGCATGGTTCTCAGCTTCAGAAAATCGTTGTGCTCTGGATTCTCCACCTCCACAACACCCCAGGGGTAGAGGCGGCCTCTGACCTTCTTTCCTTTGGCTTCAATCAACTGATTGGATCCAACCACAGAGAATGGGATGCTAGCCTAGAAAGAGACACACAGTACACAGGCTCCACACAGGGAACCCCAGAATTCACTGGTAATACATGAACATCACCACAGACTTAACACATTGCTATTTACTACACAATTTAATTGGAAAGCTGGGGGTATGTGACATTTTCTTGAAAAGTGTCAGATACTTCCCACATGGGACAAGTTGTATGAAAACAAATTAAACCTACAATAAAATTTCTAAGCGCTTGATAATTATCAAAGTTTTATTTTTATTTTTAAGACTAGAGTCTTGCTCTGTCGCCAGGCTGGAGTGCAGTGGCACGATCTTGGCTCGGTGCAATCTTCACCTCCTGGGTTCAAGTGATTCTCCTGCCTCAGCCTCCCGAGGGGCTGGGACTACAGGTATGCACCACCACACCCACCTAATTTTTGTATATTTAGTGGAGGTAAGTTTTCACCATGTTGGCCAGGAAGGTCTCAAACTCCTGGCTTCAACCGATCCATCCGCCTTGGCCTTCCAAAGTGCTGGGATTACAGGCAGGAGCCATTGTGTTGAGGCCTCAAAATATATTTAAAGCAAAAGCACTATCATAATTGAACATACCCAGACAATCTCTCTCATCTAAATATGGACAATAGTAAATAGGAGTTATTTATGTTGTGGATTTGAAGCCAGTTCTTACCTTGAGAAGTCTAGTCTGCTCTTTAAAATCTTCATCTTCATCTGATTCTGCATCAGGTAAGTGATAGATTTTGATGTTATGTTCTTCAATTTCATCCAGAATCTGATAGAATGACAAAACCAGACCAATTTTAGTCAACTGCATATATTATTGTAGCCAATTCTCACTCAACATGTAAGAAATGTATCAGATTCATCCAAATGTCAATAATCAAACTAATTATGAAAGTTATTATCAAATAAATTTATAAATCTGCTAGAAAGGTATTTATATTTGAATTTTGAGGATCCTCTGTACAGAATAAAAGTAATATTAGCAATAATGCACCACCACCCTCAATGTACAAAGCAGTAAGACTAATGTTAGTGCTAGCACAACAGCTGAAATGGAAATCATACCACAATCAGCCTCTCAGGAAGGACAAACACCACAGAAGCTGCAGGCATGAGAAGACCCCGTAGAACAGGCAGGAGTCTTATAAGCAGAGAAGAGGGGGAGGTACCCCAGATGAAAAAATAACAACAACAACAACAAAAAAAAACACTGTCAAAGGTAAAGAGAGGAGGACACATAGGGTGAATTTTGAGAGTAACAAGAAATTCAAAAGGCTAGAATCTAAGACACCCAGTTGAATAAGGGAACAAAAACTGGAGTTACAAAGTGGAGAGTTCCATGAACACCAGGCTAGCAACTTGGGGATCTGTATTTCATTCAACAGGCAGCCAGCAGCCAACAGCCAAATCCCACAATCTGACCTATTAAGCGGGCAGTAGTGTGTGTGTGGGGCCTCCATGGGAGAAAGAACTGGGCTGAAGTTGAGTTTTATTTTATTTTATTTTATTTTTATAGAGATGGGGTCTCACCATGTTGGCCAGGCTGGTCTCGAACTCCTGACCTCAGGTGATCCACCCATCTCAGCCTCCCAAAGTGCTGGGATTACAGGCGTGAGCCACTGTGCCTTGCCAAAGTTGAAATATGCATTCATTCATCAGTCAATCAATTAAAACCCCAGCACTCAAATGCCCATTACATGGTGGGCACTCTAACAGGCACCAGGCAGGCCAGTTTTGTTTGGTCTCACCCCAGTACCTGGGGCATCAAGGGAAGAGAGAACAAAAGCAACGTGAACAGAAAATATTCCGACCTCAAACTTTGCACTGGACCTGATCCCTGGTTTTTAAGAATGGAAATCCTTAATGTGACCTAAAAAGGGCCTAGCATGATCAGAGATTTGCTCTTAGCACAATGTCTGCACTAATTCAGAACTCCAGAAAAGGCCCTCCTTTCTACATCCTTTATTCTGTAACCTGACCTTCAGTCTTTTCATAAATCCTTATTCCTAAATGGGAGGAACCATCTTATCTCTAGAAGAAACTGCGCAGTAAGAGTAACCTGCTCACCTGTCCTCACTCACGGCCCTTTTCCTGGTCTTTTATTCATACATGCCAACCCCATCTTTAGTCCTATGCTGGCCTCGTTAAGATGGAGCTTATACTTTGGAGGGGAGAAGAGTTCAGAAGCATTTAGTAAGCCGACTATTTAAAAGTGGAGGAGAGGAGTCAGAAAGTGATATAACAAATAATTACACATTTCTCAGTCTGGGTGACTGCAAGAATTGTGGGACCGTTTAAAGAGACAGGAAAGTTGGAAGGACAGGAGTTCATGAGTGAGCAAAAGAGGACTCTTGTGGGCACACATGGTTCACAACAAGAAATAAGATACTTGGAAGGGCAAATCTGAAGTCACAGAAATAATGTGATCAAAATAATATTAAGAAATACTGACCTTTAGGGATCAGGAAGGAAGGTGGAAAAAAGCAGCAAACAGCAAAGTGAGCACAATGGCTGAGCAGCCAAGGAAGGGAAGCTTTGGGAGCAGAATTGCCAATCACACCACCTCACAGGGGTCCACATCCGAGAACTGAACTGCCGGCCGGGCCCATGAGAGAGCCACTGCAGGTGAATGACAGGAAGCCTGCGTGAACAGGATCGTGGGAGGATAGACAATAGCTACTAGTAAGTGTCTGACTAAAAGGAAAGGCTGCTGAAGGAAGAGGCCAGTAGAGGCTGGCAGAAGGCAAGAGGTTCTTTTAGATAGGGCAGAATGAACAAACTGGTAGGCATCAAGAAGAGACGGGAGAAAGAAGTGATCAAAGAGGCCCAAGAAGGAAGGGATAAAAGCTCGAGGTACTTCTAATCATCTCAGACATTGTAATCAAGCTCTAAACGTTTTGCATACAGGATTAGAGACTAAAATTAGAGCATTCTAACCCTGACACCACCCCCATTTCTACCTCAAAGAAATTTAATGTACAGAATACAAAACGTATAGTTCCCTTAAGTGGGAATCGCTAAATTATTTGTTAGTGTAAAAACATCTACGCCTCTAGAGTTCTTCTAAAGATACAAATACTTCCTAAAAAACCGGCAGGCACTTGAGACAATGAAGGAAAAGGCTGCCAACAGGACTACATGCTGCTTAAAAACTGCTATGGAAAAAAGCACCAAGAAAAACGTGAAAAACATGAACATCAAGCCAGATGAAATCATTTGCAACGTGATAGTCAACATCTATCTGTTAAGTCAATAAAAAAGCAAGAGCCAAGCTCCTGCAACCTGAGATAATACTCTAACTGGCACCAACATCAGGATAGATACTCACATCACCAATCAAGGAAATGCAAATTAAAATGAGATACAATTTCTCAGATGAGAAACACATTACAAAAACTGGCAACATAACCAGGACAGTTACAGGTGGTAGAGAAGAGTACACTTTGGAAATGTAAATTGTTACAAACTTATTTTACGGCAAATTCAGTCTTCTTTCAAAATTTTAAATGTATACTGATTTCCTAAGAATTAGTTTGGCTCACACAATTGTGAAAAGATAGATGTGCGCCGATGTTCATTACAATTATGCAACAAAGCTATTATGTGCCAGACATTATTCTGAACTCTGGGAATACACAGGTGAACGAAGCAGATTCCTATCTCATGACCTGGGTCAGGGGTCAGGAGAAGACAAAAAATACACTGGAGAAATACTTCATACAGTGTGTGGGGAGTGCTGCCAGCAGAGCAGGGGATGGAGATGTGAAACCTTGTGTGCACCACCGGGCTCCGTGCAGGAGTTGCCCACATGGGTATCTGAGGGAAGACTGTTCCAGGTAGAGGGTATCACCAGCAAAAAGGAACAACAAGGGGCAAATAAGGTTTGGTAAGAGAAGAAAAGGGGCCAGAGCAAAGCAAAAAGTAAGCCAAATACTCATTAACAGGAACTGAACAAGTTACAGTATATTCAAACGGTGGAATGCTGTGCATCCAGTAAGAATTAGGGTAGAGCCATATATGAGAATGCTTCCAAGTATTTTTAAATAGAGCAATCAAATGACAGACTAGTATTACTATGTGATTTCATTCTGTAAAAACAAAAACACAGGCCATGTTCAGAAGGACACATACTTAACAATTGTTCTATAGGTAATTATAGAAATTCTTTTTTTTTTCCTTGAGACAGAGTCTTACTCTGTCATCCAGGCTGGAACACAAACAACCTCCACCTCCTGAGTTGAAGTGATTCTCTTGCCTCAGCCTCCTAAGTAGATGGGACTACAGGCACCCGCCACCACACCCAGTCAATTTTTGTAATTTTGTTAGAGATGGAGTTTTGCCATGTTGGCCAGGCTGGTCTTCAACTCCTGACCTCTGGTGATCTGCCCACCTCAGCATCCCAAAGTGTTGGGATTACAGGCGTGAGCCACCACACCCGGCCTAGAATTTCTTTTATTAAAAAACTTTTTTTTTAAGAGACACGGTTTTGCTATATTGCTGAAGTTGGCCTCCAACTCCTGGGCTCAAGTGATCCTCCTGCCTCAGCTGCCCGGTGTACCCCCTCAACCTGCTCCAGCAACTGGGATTACATGCATGTACTGGTATGTTCAGTTAGGTATTTGTATTTTTAGAGTTCAGCATGTTTCTTAAGGAGCACATAATCAGAAAAAAGGAATTAAAAAATATATAGCGGAGAATCAATAAAGAGGCTTTACAGAAATACACAGAAGAGGGCACTAAAACAGGGGCACGACAGGAGCTGCTGGAGGGGAGAGATGCTTCACTGGCTGACAACCGCTACGTTCCCAAACAGAACAGAGAGCCAGTCTACTTAGATATATCCTCGTATGGGTAATTTGCAGTAAAGTATTTAGGTAAAATAATAAAACTTCATGGAGAGATCACATTTCTATATTTGAGTCATTTAACACCTATGAAATGTACTTGGGTGTAACCAACTGCTACTCACCAAGAGCACTTTAAATATAAGGAGAATTTAAAGAATAGAAATTTGATACCTTCATGAAGGAAAAAATTAAAATTTGTAACTGTTAGGTTCTCCTTGAAAACCACCAAAAAAATGCAGGAAAAATTATCCTGCCCTGCCTCCCAACACCTGATCAGACTGTTGAGGGTGCAAACACTCTCCTTTCTTCATCCCCCATGCCCCCAAATTGCACCCTGAGGGAGAGCAGGAGGCCAACCTCACTCACCCTTTTCTTCAGCCGCTCCCGTTCCTTCAGGGTGAGGGTGTCAGCTTTTGCAATGACAGGCACAATATTCACCTTGTTGTGTATTGCCTTCATAAACGCCACATCTAAGGGCTTAAGTCTAAAATTAATTTTAGAAGTGTCACTTATTTAATAAAAATATATATAAAACTTTTTTCTCTCAAATTAACTTAATTCTTATATTAAAATACAGAGTTTGGGTAAACTTACAAAGCCATGTCGTAAAGCACTTCTCCACAGTAAACAATGACCTACCCATGTCCAAAAGGCGAAATGAAGTAAAAGCAACAGTGCACTCGATTGTCAACAATGTGCCGCCTGTTCAAGCCACTCTCGTCGTGCAGGTACCGCTCAAACTGCTCATCAATATAGGAAATGATCGTCTTAAAACTGAAACAGACGCATTAACAGTAATCACAGAGTGTAAAACATGGGGTCCCTGACTTCAAAGGGTCCCAATTTATATAATTTAATAATTCATTTTCAAGATGAGAACAGAAGACTGACTGCAGTGGCACAATCTCTGCTCACTGCAACCTCTGCCTCCTAGGTTCAAGCAATTCTCCTGCCTCAGCCTCCTGAGTAGCTGGGATTACAAGTGCCTGCCACCGTGTAATCCCACGTAATTGTATTTTTAGTAGAGATGGGGTTTCACCATGTTGATCAGGCTGATCTCGAACTGCTGATCTTGTGATCGGCCTGATGTGGCCTCCCAAAGTGCTGGGATTAAAGGTGTTAGCCAACGCGCCTGACAAGGGTTGCCAGTTCTTTTCGGGACCTTGACTGTGAAGAGGGGCCGAGGAACAGGATGGTGGAACACGTGGGTCAAGAACAGGTTTATCTGACATGGGAACAGCACAGCACTTTCACATCTAAGAAGGGAGAAATTCCCAATGTAGCAGAGAGACAAAAGAACCTTTCCCTTTTCTCTAATGGTGGAAAGTTGATGCTTTATGCTTACAGGATTAAAACCAGGAGGGATTTTGTACAACGAAAGTGGTATTCTTTGCACAGTACAGGTGATAGACTGCCCTAGCTTCTACTTCTTATTTGTGAAAACAATGCCAGTGAGCAGTCACTTACAGACACTACGACTCAACCCACTCTCTAACAGGCTTCACTTCCTTACAACCAGTAAGAATGTACTACAGTATCTTGTTCACCAGCCACAGCTCAAATCCAGGTGTTTTACACTAGCAGTCCATGGATGGCTGGCCTTGTGATCTCAAATCACTAGAGTAGCAGAGAATACTTACTCTCTATAAAATTCTTAAATTATTTTAAAAGTCCATATTTAACATGCTTTAAATTGTCTAGCTGTTTTATTATATACAGCTATCCCAAATTATCACTCATTAACACTACCTATAAATTTAAGTACATTAAATAAACAAATGCAGATCCCTGAGCATGGAGGTGCATACCAATCTCTGCAGTTGATGGCGTCACCATAGCCGGGGGTATCTACCACTGTCAGGCGTAGCTTGACCCCTCGCTCTTCAATTTCAACAGTTGAAGCCTCAATTTGGACGGTTCTTTCAATTTTCTCTAGAAAAGAAACAAACTTAATAGGGAATATAAGCAGCATGCAAAGAGGAAAGGTCACGTTAACAACATTCTTACAACAAATGACTTCAGAGTCCACCATCTCTCTGAAAGAGGTAGGTTCTCCAAAGATACCATGGGGAGTATGCAAAAATGATCCAGGGTAGTCAGAAAGTGGAATGTTAAAGCTAAGATTAATGTGCTACTGGGGAAGGTTAAAAATGCAAATATTAAAAATTCTAATTTCTGTTCCTGAGATAAAGAAAACAATTTACAAATTCATTTAAAAATTGAATTCACACTCTGGGAGGCCGAGGCGGGCAGATCAAGAGGTCAAGAGATCGAGACCATCCTGGCCAACATGGTGAAACCCCCGTCTCTACTAAAAATACAAAAATTAGTTGGGCGTGGTGGAGCATGTCTGTAGTCCCAGCTACTTGGGAGGCTGAGGCAAGAGAATTGCTTGAACCCGGGAGGCGGAGGTTGCAGTGAGCCGAGATCGCACCACTGTACTCCAGCCTGGCGCCTGGTAATGGAACAAGACTCTGTCTCCAAAAAAAAAAAAAAAAAAAAAATTGAATTGAATTCAAAAATATTCTGAAAGAGCTACATATTCTTGCAGCAGCCCAAGTTCCAGGCTCTCACTATGTGTGGCTCATTCATTCAACAGGCGTTTGTGGATGCTTTCAGAAAAGCCCTGTGCTAGAACTTTCTGACAGTAGATGAATTAGATAACATCTATTCCTAGTAATCTTCTGGTTACACGCCATTTTTGATGTATTTTCACTTAATCTTCCCATCAAATGTGTAATATAGGCAGAAACTACTTATTACATTTTACAGACTAAATAAACTCAGAGAGCACAGATCCATGGATACATGTCAAAGAAAGTCTACAACCAAAGTCCAATGACCTCGGTGCAGCATATCTACCCCATATAAGTGTTTTCCTTGGTTCAAAGCGGAACAAGAACAAACAAAACACAGAGCTAAGGCATAAAATATTAATTAAGCACTCTTTAGCACCTTTCATGCAGCGTTACACTCAAAATAACATTGGAATGTTTTTACCTGCAGCGCCAGGTATAACTCTTTCTGGGTAGAGATCAGTTAGGAATAGGCTGTTTATGAGAGTCGATTTTCCTAGACCTGATTCACCTTTAAATGAAAACAAAAACCTTGTCATGACTTTATCCATATGACACCATTCAATCTCTTAAGTGTTTACACAAGGTCTGGGTACTGGGTTAAGTACCTCACAAACATCATTTTCTGTGTACTCCACACTCCAAATATCATTCTGTGTTTAGCACCTACAATACTACTATGTTTGGAGTATGCTCTTTGAGGGTACTCAAAGAAACACAGTAACTTGCCCAAGGTCAGAGTACTGTTCAGAGCAGGGCCACGATTTGAAGGTCTATGAGACTACAGAACTTGAACACCATATGATCAGAAACACAACTGTTCACAAATGTGAGGAATGTACTTTAGAGGTTGGTTTTTATTTTTGACAAACAGAATGCAAAGCAGGTTTTCAATGACCAGTTCTGATAATCCCTAAACTTACCACATTTTCAGCAAACTGAACGCATCTATCCTATCACGCCAGCAGCACTTGTACTTCCTGAGCTGCAGGAAGGGGTGAGCAGGACGGGGCCTGTGGCCTGGTGGACTCACTTGTACACACTAACTCGCAACCTCCACCTTCTGCCACCCTGTTCTCTTCCTGCTTTAAACCCACCCTGTTTCCCAGCACTGGCAACTGCCACATGTCAGGCAACTTTCCTGCTCACTTTGCTGAGTTCACATGACTAATTCAGGCAAGACATGTCCATGTAAGCTTTCAATGAAGTGAGAATCCCTCTTCAATTACTGTAAGTACATATTCTGAATATTTGAAATTTAACTTCAAAAAAGATGCAAAATACCAAAAATTAAATATTACATTTGAAGGAAGCACAAATTCCATTGCTTCATTGTAGGTTATCATCTAAGTCTTAATTTTGCAATGGAGAAGAGCTTCCGATCTCGGTACTATATAGTACTTAGTGCTGGACTGTCCCCTGGGCACCTTAAACCACCCTCTGTTAAATTCTGCAAAACATAAGGAAGGAGTACCTATCTGTTTTAAAAATTATTATTTCTGGCTCAGCACAGTGGCTCACACCTATAATCCCAGCACTTTAGGAGACCAAGGCTAGAGGATCACTTGAGGGCAAGAATTCGAGACCAGTCTGGGCAAAAGAGTGAGACCTGCCCCAATTCTCAAAAAACCAAAACAAAATAAAAAGTGGCATGTACCGAGAGTCCCAGCTACTTGGGAGGCTAGGGCAGGAGGACTGCTTGAGCCCAGGAGTCAGAGGTTACAGCAGGCTATGATCACGCCACTGCACTTCAGTCTGGGTAATAAGAGTGAGACCCAGTCCCTTTCAGAAAAAAACAATTCTGGGAAAATCAAGAACAAAAAAGTGAATTTGAAATGTGCAGACACACAAAATTAGGACTGCATTTTAAGCGAACTGCAATTTTCACACATGAAAAGGACAAAACAATGTGTTAAACATGCCTAAATATGAAAGTAAATATTTGACTCGATGCCTATTATCCCATTAAGTCATCCTTTGAATAAACTATCCTGCAATGCCCCTTTACATTTTTACTCCACTTAAAGGAAATTTTACCAACATGTGCTAAGTCTTTTTCAGCATGTCTGGCACAGATCTAGACACAGAGATACACAGAGAACAAGATGCAACTAAATCCCTGCTCCCTGGAGCTCTGCAGCCCAATAGATAGAGGATAAACCAATGCAGTTCCTTTCTGACTACAGGAGCAGCAGCTGTGAGTTAACAGCTGAGAAAGTCATCAGAGACAGCTTTTAAAAAACCAGTTAGAATATCCCACCGGCTACTTCTAAATTACAGATCTTAATTTTAAGGGTATATGTAATTATTTTAATTGGAATAGCTTTTGAGTAACATCTACAAATGCTTAAGGAACTGAGAACGTGAGGCCACAGTTGGGCTGAATCACTGCAGCTCAAGCACCCAGCTTTGCTTCGCCCCACTTTCTTTCGTATCTTCATCCTGGCCAGGAGTCTTTCAAATTAAGTGTCGGTAAAATGAGAGAACAAGACACAAGAGATCTGAGCCTGTAAATCCATGTGAAATGCACTGCGTCCAGAAATTTCACCTGCTATGAAAGTAGCAAAATATTTTTTAAAATGCCAGAATATAGCTGCTTTCTAAAAGTAGGGACAAAAAGGACTGGAATGGGAGGTATTCAGAGTTTTAAAAATGGCATGCTTTCCCTAATCAGAAAGAAAACAGTATTAGGTATAGTGGAACCATAGTAGAAAACATACATATAGGGTGAGAAAGTGAAGCTTCATTTTACAATACTATTCTGAAATCGCATCATGCAAATTTGTCACCGAAGTTTTAAATATAATTAAAAGTTTTTTTTTTTTAACCTAAGCTAAAAAAATAAAACAGCAAAACAGCCTATGCCAGGAATGTTAGGAAATAGCTTTCACATCTGAGGGAATTTCTCTTCAAATTAAAAATTTTTAACCAACATGAAAATGAAACTGCTTTCTCAAACACTACACATCAAGGACTGTTGTCAAGAGGCCCCCAGACAGCAGTAATCTAAGCGGTCAGCTTTTTTACCCATTCAAACAACTCCCATCAGAGGCGTGCAAAAGTAGATGGCACTGACAGCTGTGTGAGGCCAGACTCTGTGGGAGCAGGCAGCTCACCAAGGTCTCACAAAGGTCTGGCCTGCCCATCCCAGACTCCTGTGCCCTTAGGATGGAGCACCCATAACATGCATGCTCACATGAGCACCTGGCATTACACACTATTCTAGCTTTTAGTCCTCAAGTCCTCTGTAACCCTACTGTGAATTTGATCACAGTAACAACCTACTTTCTTCTTCTTTTTCAGACCCAAGCATTTTTACATTAGATTTCTATTAGTTAACATATTTGGCAGCAGGCTTTATTTTTTTTTTATTATTTTTTTTTTTTGAGAGAGAGAGAGTAAGTTTTTTTTTTTTTTTTTTTTTTTTTTAAGAGAGAGAAAGAAGTAGAATAAAAGAGAAAAAAGAAAGAGAAAGAGGGAGAGAGAACGAAAATCTTGCTCTATTGCTCAGGATTTCATTTAAATCTGTAAAATGCTTATGCAA
>CAUYQU010080522.1:0-15273 GCA_963574635.1 Cheracebus regulus
AAGAAACAAAAGATTCTTATCCTATAAAGATTCTTATCCTCTTATCAATGACTACAGTTACAGTAAATAACATCAAGGCCAGCGATAATTTGAGGGGTAGCATTTTTCTAGTAACATGTGAGTCATCATGGAATTTAGTGAATGCAGGTAAACAGAGTCATAAAACCAGCCCAAAACGGGAACTTCAAGAGACAATAGTCTCATAAATAGTCACGCAGGCCTCACCCAGACATGCCATTAGCTCAATGGATCAAGAATAGGCTTCTGAAAACTCAGGCCTCTATCACTTCCTTCTTTTTTCCTCAGCTCAACTGCCCTCAGCGGCCGGGGTGGGGGGGGGGGGTGGGAGAATATATCCGAGCTCTAACTCCATAATGGCGGAGACATGGAGGGGTCTCTACGCTGGTGGAGTGATCCCCATAGCCAACCATGGTGGCTCACACCTGTAATCCCAGCACTTTGGGAGGCTGAGGTGGGTGGATCATGAGATTAGGAGTTTAAGACCAGCCTGACCAACATGGTGAAACCCCATCTCTACTAAAAATACAGAAATTAGCTGGGTATGGTGGCATGTGCCTGCAGTCCGAGCCACTTAGGAGGCTGAGGCAGGAGAATCACCTGAACCCAAGCGGTGGAGGTTGCCAGTGAGCCGAGACTACGCCATTGCACTCCAGCCTGGGCTACAAAGCAAGATTCTGTCTCAAAAAAAAAAAAAAAAAGGCCAGTGCGTGGCTCACACCCGTAATCCCAGCACTTTGGGAGGCCAAGGTGAGCAGATCATCTGCGGTCAGGAGTTTGAGACCAGCCTGACCAACATGGTGAAACTCCATCTCTACTAAAAGTACAAAAATTAGCGGGATGTGGTGGTGCATGCCTGTAATACCAGCTACTCAGGAGGCTGAGGCAGGAGAATCGCCTGAACCCAGGGGGCGGAGGTCGAAGTGAGCTGAGAAGCCGAGATTGCATCATTGCCCCCTAGCCTGGGCAATAGGAACAAAACTCCGTTTCAAAAAAACAAACAAACAAACAAACAAACAAAAAAAACCATGCACACACACAAAAGAAACAAAAAAAGAGGCTGAGCACTGTGGTGTGGACCTGTAGACCCAGCTACTCAGAAAGCTGAGGTGGGAGGACTGCTTGAGCCCAGGAGTTTGAGGCTGCAGTGAGCTATGATTGTACCACTGTACTCCAGCCTGGGTGACAGAGTGATAGATACCCTTTATCATAAAAAAAAAAAAAAAAAAAACAGAATGATTGCATCTGTACTGAACTGTACAGACTGTTTTTCTTGTCACTATTCCCTAAACAATACAGTATTATACAACCATTTACATAGCATTTTCATTGCATTAGGTAATCTAGAGGTGCTTTAGGTGATTTAAAGTGTATGGGTGGATGTGAGTAAGTTATACACAAACACTATGTCATTTTATATAAGACTCTTAAGCATCTGTGGATTTTGGTATCCAAGGGTGGATCCCAGAACCAATTCCATATGGATACTGATCATTTCTTAAGAGTGTGACATTCGGGCAAGTGGACTTAGAAAATGCTCTGGCATGTTATCAAAAGTCAAGCAATGATCATTTACCACTTTATGGAATTGGTACAGATTTTCTTTATATATACATACAGTATACATATTTAAGATATATATTTATATACACATACTCTCTCATTTGGAAGTTATGAAAGTATTTTCTGAAATGTTTTTGCTGTTAGCTTTATACCTTTGTTTAGCTTTAAATTTTTAAATCCCCCTGACTGCCACCAAAAGTATTTATTATTTGATGTGTGGTAAGGACTTTTATTTTTCTTGAAAACAAACAAAACAGCACCTGTTTTTATTTTTATTATTTTTTTCCTTTTTCATTGACCACTGGTGATCAAACAGTACCTGTTAAATAGTTCATCTTTCCCCACAATTTGAAATGAAACTTTAGGTTGCTATATAGTATACATATGCACTTGAGTCTATTTCTGGACCTTATTCTCTTTCAGTGGCCAATTTGTCACTGCTTTAATATGACAATTTTTTTTATCTTCTTTTTTTGAGACTGTCTCATTATGTTGCCAGGCTGGTCTCAAATTCCTGGGCTCAAGCCAACCTCCCCAAACCTCCCAAAGTGCTGGGATTGTAGGCATGTGCCACCCCGTCCTGCCAACAATGTTTTGATAGTTTTACATTTTGATAGATGGGACAGCATATCTCCCATATTTATTCCTGTACTCAAAATATGTGATTTATATTAATTAACTCTTCTTGTTCTTTATTTTTTTTTTTTGACACAGAGTCTCACGCTGCCACCCAGACTGGAGTGCACTGGCATGATCTCGGCTCACTGCAACCTCCTCCTCCTGGGTTCAAGCGATTCTCCTGCCTCAGCCTCCCGAGTAGCTGGGACTACAGGCATTCGCCACCACATCTGGCTAATTTTTGTATTTTTTAGTAGAAACGGGATTTCACCATATTGGACAGGTTGGTCTCAAACTCCTAACCTCATGATCCGCTTGCCTCGGCCTCCCAAAGTGCTGGGATTAGAAGCGTGACCTACTGCGCCCGACCAACTCTTCATGTTCTTATTAATAAATTATATTCCTTTTAACTGGTAGAACCCAGGCATGGTTAAAAGAATAAAAGGAAAAATTAATCACACTCCCAATTTTGCATCTGAGCCATCCAGTTTGCTTCTCCAGAGGCAACTAATATTCTAGTTTCTTGGGTATCCCTATACGGATATTCTACTTGAGTTGGATCATATTTGAGTTGTTTCTATCTTTTGGCTTTTACAAAACTAAAATTGACATTCTTGAATATATACATATAATAATAATTATTATTATTTTGAGATAGAGTCTCACTGTGTCACCTGGACGGAGTGCAATGGCACAATCTTGACTCACTGCAACCTCCGCCTCCCAGGTTCAAGCAATTCTCCTGCCTCAGCCTCCTGAGTAGCTGGGACTATGGGTGCACACCACCACACCCAGCTAATTTTTGTATTTTTAGTACAGATGGGGTTTTGCCATGTTGGCCAGGATGATCTCGATTTCTTGACCTCGTGCTCTGCTTGCCTTGGCCTCCCAAAGTGCTGGGATTACAGGTGTGAACCACCACTCGTGGTCCTATTGAATGTATTATAGACCAGGTGCAGTGGCTCATGCCTGTAATCCCGGCACTTTGGGAGGCCAAGGTGGGCAGATCACCTGAGATCAGGAGTTCAAGACCAGCCTGGTCATCTTGATGAAACCCTATCTTGACTAAAAATACAAAAATTAGGCCAGGTGTGGTAGCTCACACCTGTAATCCCAGCACTTTGGGAGGATCACCTGAGGTCAGGAGTTTGAGACCAGCCTGACCAACATGGTGAAACCCCCATCTCTACTAAAAATACAAAATTAGCCAGGTGTGGTGGCACATGCCTATAATCCCAGCTACTTGGGAGGCTGAGGCAGGAGAATTGCTTGAATCCGGGAGGCAGAGGTTGCAGTGAACTGAGATCACACCATTGCACTCCAACCTGGACAACAAGAGCGAAACTCTTTCCAAAAACAAAAACAAAAACAAAACAAAACAAAAGGCCAGGCATGGTGGCTCATACCTGTAATCCCAGCACTTTGGGAGGCCCAGACAGGTGGATCATGAGATCAGGAGTTCTAGATCATCCTTGGCAATACAATGACACCCTGTCTCTACTAAAAATACAAAAATTAGCCGGGCATGGTGGTGCACGCCTGTAGTCTCAGCTACTTGGGAGGCTGAGGCAGGAGAATCGTTTGAACTTGGGAGGCAGAGGTTGCATTGAGCTGAGATTGTGCCACTGCACACCAGCTTGGGCGACAGAGCAAGACTCCATCTCAAAAAAAAAATAAATAAATAAAAATAAAAAAATAAACCACGCCTAGTGGTGGGCATCTATAATCCCAGCTACTCGGGAGGCTGAGGCAGAAGAATTGCTTGAACCTGGGAGGCGGAGGTTGCAGTGAGCCAAGATTGTGCCACTGCACTCTAGCCTGGGTGACAGAGCAAGACTCTGTCTAAAAAAAGAAAAATAATAATAATATAGTGCACATGTACACGGGTTTCTTTATGGAATATTCCTATGAGCAGATATGAGCCATTGGGTATGTTCAATGTTGAAGTGTTTTGCAAAGAAGTTGTACCAGTTTACATTTCCAATAGCATAGCCTGAAGGTTCCTTTTGCTCACTTTGTCACTCATAAACCATGTTGCTTATGTGGTTTTATCAGCCTTTTAAACTCAGTCATTCTGGTGAATAACACAGATAACTAGCTGGGCACAATGACTCATGCCTGCAATCCCAGCACTTTGGGAGGCCGAGATGGATGGATCAACTGAGGTCAGGAGTTCGAGACCAGCCTGACCAACATGGTGAAACCTGTCTTTACTAAAAATACAAAAAATTAGCCGGGTGTGGTGGCAGGTGACTGTAATCCCAGCTACTTGGGAGGCCGAGGCAGGAGAATTGCTTGAACCCAAGAGGTGGAGGTTGCATTGAACCGAGATGGCGCCACTACACTACAACCTGGGCAACAGTGTGAGACTCTCTCAAAAAACAAAACAAAACAAAAAAAACCCACAGATAACTTTGTGGCTTTACTTGTCACTTTGGGGGATAACAGCTTTAACTGTTTATTTGCTATTTGCAATTCCTGTTTTATGTAATGCCTGCTTAAGACATTACTATGCTTGGGAAGAGGATGTACATCTTTTCCTTGTTTTCATTATGGATTTACAATTTTCCAAAATGTTTACATCTTTGATCCACCTAGAATTGGAAGGTAAGCTGAAGGAGTTTAACTCTCATTTTCCAGATGGCTACTCAGTTGTCACAATATTATTTATTGAATAATTCATTCTAGATAAATATAGAATCAATTTTTGTGCATGCCCATGTGTATCTATTGGCAACTAGTGAGAAGCAAAACCAACACCACAGAGCAGCATACAAGAGAAGGTATTTTGAGATCTTTTATAAATTGCAATTTGAGAGACACAAATCTAGCAAGCAGCTAAATCATGTTCTGTCCAGACAAGGCTCGGCAGAGGCTTACAAAGATTCCCAGCAAGTTTATACAAGTAGAAAATTTTAGCACAGTCTGTGATTGACAATGGCTGATTGACAGCTTAGATGTCTCTAGGTGATGAATGGCCTAATTTGGCACAGCTGTCTTCTCAGGAGATTTGTGATCAGGCCCACTGCAAACAATTCACATCAAATCCAGCTGCTTCTTTAGTATATTTGTGATTTGGTCCAATTCAAACAGGTCAAATTTCATGTGAGTATATGGGTGTGGGGGTATGTGTATGATATATGTTATGTCTATATGTATTTATATGTCTATATATATGTTTGTATATTGTCTACATGGTACCAAATTAACTTAAAAATAAATGAGTGCTCATAAATAAGTTGAAATTTTTTTTAAGTTTATGTGACTTTAGTGAATCTTTTGGTAGACAAGACTAGTTTAATAATGTTGGTTTAATAAAAACAACTATGTCTCCTGAGTTGTCAGCAAAATATGCATATATTTAAGTTTCTTACTTTTATGATATTTACCTAACATATAGTAATAAAAAATGGTTACCCTTAGAGTTTTGCTAAGCTAAATTAAATTATGGATACTCATTGAATATCTAGGTCATTTCCAATTAAAATATAATGCTAAGACATTAATTACTAAATTTGAGTTTAAGCTTATATACTTTTGACTCTGTTTGTTTGAGATAGAGTCTCACTCTGTCACCCCGGCTGGAGTGCAGTGGCATGATCTCAGCTCAATGCAACCTCTGCCTCCCAGGTTCAAGGGATTCTTGTGCTCCAAAAGTCAAAAGTCAAAAGTGGATTTTTGACTATAGAGCTTTTAAAAAAATCTTTTTGCCAGGTTTTTAGATGGACAAATAGCAAACATTCCTGTTTATTGGCTTCCTTTCTGAAATTTGCACCAAGAAGGAGGCTTTTTGTTTTTGTTTTGTGTCTGTGTTCTTTTTTTTTTTTTTCAGGGATGGGGGTACATTTGCCTATAAAAGGTCTAGAATAATCACTATTTTATTTATTCATTTATTTTTCCCAAGACTACTCTGTCACCCAGGCTGGAGTGCAGTGGCTTGATCTCAGATCACTGCAACCTCCGCCTCCCAGGCTCAAGTGATTCTCGTATCTCAGCCTCCTAAGTAGCTAGGACTACTGGCATATACCACCATGCCTTGCTAGTTTTTGTGTTTTTAGTAGAGATGGGATTTCACTATGTTGACCAGGCTGGTCTCAAACTCCTAGCCTCAAGTGATCGGCCCACCTCAGCCTCCCAAAGTGCTGAGATTATACACAAGAGCCACCATACCCGGCACTAGAAAATCACTATTTAAAGCTGTTGTCTTTGAAATGTTTTAATAAACTTTCTTGTTGAGTATATGGTTCCATTAGGAAAGAAGGCTGACCAAAGCAACAAAAAGTTTCCATCCTATTTAAAATATAAACCACATTTTAAAAATCAAAGGTATACCTGAACAAATGACAAAACCAACACAAATAAACACACATGAGACCAAAACCAAGAAGCCCTTTTAAACCAAGTCCTTCATTAAAAGTTGATTTTAATCAAGTTTCTCAAAGAGGGAGCAAAAGTTAGCAGCCCTTACAAGATCCGGACCTCTCCCAAGGACAGCTTAGAGAAAGTTTCCCTAGTGACAATCGGGGTGCAACCCACAGTTGTTCACCATATTCTCTATGGTCTCAGCTTTTCAGCTGACTGTCTGCCAGACCTTCTACAAAGGCAGAGCTTCCAGTGTGTGCCCTGCAAACAGAAGATGAGAAGAGACCGTAGCTAAAAGAGGAAAGCAAAAGCTGCCCACAGAGGTGGAAAGAATTACAAATGGGCACCCCAAAACCTCAAGAGTCACACAAAAAATTCAAAACAAGTAATCAAACCAATTCTTACAAATGTTCTCTTCTGAGCTAAACATATCCCCTGAGGAAAGGAATTGTCTGGTCGGTCCAGAGAACTTTAGCTCTGTTTCAAATCCAATCTCAGCTGGAATGCTGCTTAGTTAATTTCCTGAATGCTAACATTTCAAAAACATGGTAAGGTTTACATCTTCAAAGGACTGAGGAAGGCCTGGAAAATACTGGCGTGACTTTTGTAAATCCTGCAGCAAAGTCGAGCAGGCAATTTGAACATTTAAAGAATTTTCTGAGGGTGTTAAAGGAGAATTATCCAGAAAAAAAAGTTTTAGTCATAACAGTCCAAATTTCCAAAGGTTGGCCAGGTGCATTTGCGCATGCCTATAGTCCTAGAGCTTTGGGAGGCCAAGGCTGGAGGGTCACTTTTGTCAAAGAGTCTGAGACCAGCATAGGCAATATAGTGAGAATCCCATCTCTACAAAAAATTAAAAAAAAAAAAAAAATTAGCCAGGCATGGTGGCACATGCCTGTATAAGTCCCAGCTACTTGGGAGGCTGAGGTGGGAGAATCACTTGAGCCTGGGATGTCGAGACTACAGTGAACTATAATTGTGCCACTGCACTCCAGCCTGAGCAACAGAGAGCCTGTCTCAAACAAAACAAAACAAAACAAAGTTCCAAAGGTATACCGCTAACTGGGACTCAAAACCTGTAAACCTTTTTATGGTGCATAACCAGATGCATAAATTATGCCTGAAAAGGGTGCAAATATGCAGTTCCCCTCAAGATCAGACATTTCTTCCAAAGATAGCCTAAGAAAGTAAAGACCCTCGGCCAGGTGCGGTGGCTCATGCCTGTAATCCCAGCACTTTGGGAGGCAGAGGCAGGCAGATCACGAGGTCAGGAGATCGAGACCATCCTGGCCAACATGGTGAAACCCTGTTTCTACTAAAAATATAAAAAAAATTTAGCTGGGCGCAGTGGCAGGTGCCTGTAATACCAGCTACTTCGGAGGCTGAGACAGGAGAATAGCTTGAATCAGGGAGCTGGAGGTTGCAGTGAGCCGAAATTGTGCCACTGCAATCCAGCCTGGTGACAGAGCAAGACTCTGTCTCAAAAACAAACAAAGTAAAGGCCCTTATTATTAGCAAGGCAATGAAGGTTGAGACAATTAAGACAAATTTCCCTGAGAGATGGCACATTTGAACAAATAGACATTTCAGACCCCAAGCTGGACTCACAGCTGGCCATCTGACATAAGCCCAACAATGTACACTCTCTGAGGTGGTAGAGACTGTAGAACAAATTCACTGGTGACAACGACAAACTTCTTTATTTTTTTTTTGAAAAATAGACTTTTTAGACAAACTTCTTAATAAATAAAGTAGGATAGAGAATCATATGATTTTCCTCTTTATGACAAGTCTTACAAAGAGACAGCAACAAGGGAAACAAAGACCATCCTTAGGAAACTAAAGAGCAATAACCGGCCGGGCATGGTGGCTCACACCTGTAATCCAAGCACTTTGGAGGCCAAGGTAGGTGGATTACCTGAGGTCGGGAGTTCAAGACCAGCCGGACCAACAAGGTGAAACCCCGTCTTATTAGGGGGAAAAAAAAAAAAAAAAAAAAAGAGCAGTAACCAATAGTACCTGAAGCTGAGCCACAAGAGTCACAGTTCAAAAACTAATTGATTTTTCTTTATTTGTAAATGTTTTTTCCTGCCAAACTGAACCTGGAGAAGAAGAAAAGAAATTTTTTTACTTTCCTCTCTTGACCAGATACCACAGATAGAAGTGTGGGAGATCTTAGGAGATCTGATGGTTAAAAAATTAATAAAAGGAAAAAAAAAAGTCTGGGAGAAGCTGACTTCAGTAAGAAATCATACCTATTTCTATTGGCTTCTGCAAGTTCTCCCAGGATTCCATTCATGGGTCTTGGAGTGAGTGGAGTATATCTCTATTGGTCCCATTTCAGTTGTCAAATTGAAGGGAGAAAATATAATTTTTTTCTTTCCCGAATAGGTTCTTATTTTAGACACTCTCCAAAACAATGAAGCAATCCTTGTAATTAAATCTGGCAATAGAAAACACCTGAAAACAGGCCTGAACCTCAACCATCTCAGGAGGTTTGGAACACAAGAGGACTCACCTAATGAATTGCAGGGCTGTCAAGAGTCAATAGATTGCAAGAAGTTTCTGCAGGTACCTTTGCTTGGGTCCAAGGTGGCACCAGAGATCAAGAGGGAACTGCTCTGTATCCCACTTCTGACACCATGTGATAGAAACTAATAAGAAATAAAACCAATGCTGTGGATCAGCAAACAAAACAGAAGATATTTTAGCCCAGCATGATGGCTCATGCCTGGGATTTCAATATTTTGGGAGGCTTAGGTGGGAGGATTACTTGAGCCCAGGAGTTTGAGACCAGCCTGGGCAACATAGTAAGACCTTGTCTCTATAAAAAATAAAATTAACTGAGCATGGTGGTGCATGACTGTAGTACCAGCTTGGGAGGCTGAGGTGGGAGGGTTGCTTGAGCCTGGGAGGTGGAGGTTGCAATGAGCTGAGATTGTGTCACTGCACTCCAGCCTAGGTGACAGAGCAAGAGAAGCTGTCTCAAAAAAAAAAAAGGTATTTTAATCAGGGTCTTTCATGACTTGCAATTTTGAAGACACAAATCTGTTCCATCCATACAAGACTGGGCAGGGGCTTATAAAGGCTTCCTACAAGATTACACAGATGGAAAAATTGAGCACAATCCATGATTGACAATGATTGATTGACAGCTTATATGCCTCTAGGCAATGCTCAGCTTAATTCAGCACAGCTGTCTTCTCAGGAGGTTGGTGATTAGACCTGGTGTAAATAGTTCAAATTAAATGCAGCTGCTTCTTCAAGACATTTTCAATTTGGCCCAGTTCAAAGAGGTCAAATTCCTTCTGGGTGTATACATGACTGAGGCCCAATTCCTTATGCCCTTAGGCTCCTTTTTAGAGACCTCTGACATAATCATCTCCATTTTGAATTTCTTTTCACTCTATCTATCTATTGATTGATCGATCAATTGTATATGTGTGTATGTATAAATGTGGTTAAGAATTCCTTTGTATTTCACAGAATGCATAGATTGGAAGAGATTTTCATTTTTTTTCTTTTTTTTTAATCTTTTGATATGGAGTCTCGCTCTGTCTCCCAGGCTGGAGTGCAGTGGTGTGATCATGGCTCAACAAAACCTCTGCCTACTGAGTTCAAGCGATTCTCCTGCCTCAGCCTTCTGAGTATTTGGGACTACAGGTGTGCATCACCATGTCCGGCTAATTTTTGTATTTTTAGTAGAGACAGGGTTTCATTATGTTGGCCAGGTGGGTCTCAAACTCCTGACTTTGCAATCTGCCTGTCTCGGTCTCCCAAAGTTCTGGGATTACAGGTGTGAGCCACTGTGCCCAGCTAGGAAGAGTTATTCTTTATACATTTAATGAGATCAGATGTTTCACCACTGATATTGAGCCATGGATAAAGGTGGCCACTAGGGACAGCACAAATTAGGCCAGAGGCATTGGTTGACAGAGAGAGGCTGTAAAATGAGCCAGCTGAGGAAATGCTCCATTTGCATCAGGTGATACGTAACAGTCCATTCAGTTAGTTTGATGGTCAAAAGGGTGTTTAACAATGATAGTGCATTGCTATTCGTCAGCATCTTCCCAAATGAAATGGCAGATGGTATGTAGAAGAAGGGAAACAAGAGGGGTTTGTAGAGGAGGGGCTTGACCCTTAGGTGGAGCAAAAAGCGTTGAGTAGTTTCCCATACATGAGTTCAAAGGGGCTGAACATTAAAGGTTTATGTGGAAGCACCCCAATTTTTAGAAGGGCCAAAGGTAAAAGTGTAACCCAGTCTTTATATGTCTGGAGTGAGTACCTGGTGAGGGTACTTTTAGAATGCCGTTCATTTTTTCTACCTTTTGCGAAGATTGAGGTCGATGGGGGATGTATAACTTCCAGGTGATTTGTAGGGCTTATGCAAGTGTTTTAGTAATCTGGAAAATCCATTCAGGACCATTAGCAGATTGAAGAGAAAGAGGCATCCCCAACCTAGGAATGACTTCTGTCATTAATATGGAGGTGAGAGTAGAAGCTTGTTTGTTGGTTGTGGGAAAAAACCTTGACCCTCCCGAAAACGTATCAACCAGAACCGAAAGAAATTGAACCTTTTTCACTGGAGGCATATGTGTAAAATCAATTTGCCAGTCCTGTCTTGGAAGGTGTTCCCCTGGCTTGATGGGTTGGGAAAGAAGGGGGTCTAGTGTTGGAGTGGGGTGAAGCTTTCTGGCAAGTAGAGCATTAATGGGAAATGGCTCTCAACTGCTCCTTTAATCTTGGGTTATATGTATGTGGAAACTTAAGGAATGTTGTAGAGGGGAATGGCTTGCTGTAGAAAAGTTTGTGGATGTCCTGTAAAATAGTTGTTTTTACAGAGTCAGGGAGGACTAATTTGTTTTGTATAAACCAGTATGGGGCCCCTGCCATGACTAGATGTTGTATTTGGTCTTCTGAATAAAGGAGAGGATCTGTTGTGTGAGGGGAAATAAGTAATGAGGAATTGGATATTTGGTTGAGGCGTGTTTTGTCCAATAGTCAGCCTCACGGTTCCCTAAAGAAATGTGGCTTTTATCTGACTGATGTCCTTAGCAATGGATAACTACTTGCTCTAAATTTGGGCATTGGAATGGATGATGTTATAGGCATATTTAGAGTCAGTGTATATTTTAACTTGTGTGTTTTTTGCTAGGGTTACTGCTCTTATTAGGGTAACTAATTTTGTTTGTTGGGAAGATGTGCCCAAAAGCAAAGGGGCAGCCTCCACAACTCTTCTAAGTGGGAGGAGTGGGTATCATCGAGATAAATGGCAAAACTTGCAATCCATAATCGTAAATATCCCTCAATGATGGCATATTCTATTTGGAGGGGAGGATTTTTTGATGTGCTGCCATCTATAAACCAATCTGGGGCTCCCTTTATGCGAGTGGAAGGTGAAACATCATGGTGAAGGAAGCATGAGTGCTGGTCAGGGTCCAAAACTGGTGTTGAAGGTAAAAGAGTAGCAGAATTGGGGAGCGGGAGCATCTACGAAGAGAGATAGAGGGTTGAAGGAGGGTTGAATGTAGGGCTTGCATGTGTGAGGATGAGATGGAAGTGAGCGTTTTGTGGCTTAGAATATCTTGTAGACTGTGAGAAGAAAAAAACCTGAAGGGGTTCATAGACTGTGAGTTTTTGTGCCTTAGGGATAAAGAGGCTGTGGCTAAAATTTTTAAGCAAAGGTGGCCAGCTTTTGTAAATGAGGTCTAGTTGTTTTGAAAAATATGCCACTGGTTGGAGGGAATCTCCCATGGGTTGGGCTAACAGTCCAAGGGCCTGGGTATTTATTTATTTATTTATTTATTTTTGAGATAGAGTCTCACTGTGTCACCAGACTGGAGTGCAGTGGCTCAATCTCAGCTCACTGCAACCTCTGCCTCCTGGGTTCAAGTGATTCTCCTGCTTCAGCCTCCCAAGTAGCTGGTATTACAGGCGCATGACACCATGCTTGGCTGTTTTTGTATTTTTAGTAGAGATGGGGTTTCACTGTGTTAGCCAAGATGGTTTTGATCTCCTGACCTCGCGATCCACCTGCCTTGGCCTCCCAAAGTGCTGGGATTACAGGCATGAGCAACCA
Organism: Cheracebus regulus; assembly: GCA_963574635.1. Lineage (NCBI taxonomy): Eukaryota > Metazoa > Chordata > Mammalia > Primates > Pitheciidae > Cheracebus > Cheracebus regulus. Next base: position 12,641 of record CAUYQU010080522.1, read on the forward strand.
CGCCTGGCCTTCTCTGAGTTTTTCATAATTAGCTGCCTTATGGATATTTTTGTCCATGCCCACAAGAAGATAGGTAATCATGTGGTCTCATCACCTGATGCCATTGTCTCCCTGTTGGTAAGTCCAGTCTGGGTCTCTATGGGTGACTGCATGACTGGCCACTGGATTTTTTATGGAGCTTGATTATGGAGTTCATCTGCATGTGTTTCAGCTGAATGTCAGATGTGATCTTTTTCATCAGGGGTAAGGGTGGAGGTTAGATTTATATAAATGTCATATCAAGTTAATTAAAGGATTGGGTTATGTTTGGGAGTTCCCTGTAATAATTTTGGATGGATTCTCAGAGAAAGATCCCAGGTGCTGTTTGATCTGTGACAAGTCAGACATGGAGAAACGGACATGAACGAGAGCAATGCCTTTCAGCCCCAGTCACTTCCTGGAGAGGGAGAATGGCAGAGGTGGTTTGATTGGCTGTAGTTTTTGAATGGGTAACAAGTGGAGGAGAAGGGGCTGGGTATGGGACTAAAGGCTGGGGGCAGGAGGGGCCAAGGGGTGGAGGGTTTGGACAGGCGAGAAACAGATGCAGGGGGTTGAGAGTAGAGGGGGTTCATCTGCAGAGGTTGCAGTGTACCTAGATCATGTCATTGTACTCCAGCCTCGGCAACAAGAGTGAAACTCTGTCTCAAAAAAAAAAAGAAAAGATAATTATGCTAAATACAAGGAGCCAGACACAAAAGATTATTCCACATTTATAAAATTTTAGAAAAGGCAATTATTGCATATAGTGATAGCAGACTGATGGTTAGATAAATGTGAAATATTTTGTCACATAATGCAATGAAAATAACATAAATAAATATAAACAAAAAAGTCAGTGTCCATCATTAAGATAGCTTCTAAAGAAGCTTCTACTGATATTCACAATTTATTGTCTATATCAAAGGCTATTTCATTTATGGCTTTTTGAAGAGGCCAGTGGAGATTAGCGCTCTGCCAAATTACTCTTTTGTGAAGCTAATTTGCAATCACGTTCTTGTTATATGGAGAAAATCCTTGTTCTTGAAGGGAATTCTTAAAGGGAAGGAAAGGTTGCTGTCTTATTCTTCTTCATTTTCCAGTAGATATCTAATGTATATTTACTTGAAGTAAGTCTTATTTAGAGAGTAGCAATGTGTGTCAAGGCATGTTGGAAACAGGTTTATGGCATTGGGAAAAATCCACACCAAGATAATGGATCACTCAGCAAGGCTAGTTTACTGCCTGCAGGAAGGGTACAACTCACCAGCAGTCTTGCCATGAGAGCACACCTGAACAAGGGAGACAGGGATATTTATAACTTTCATAACCTGACACAATCATCCTACTGCTGTGTCCAGTTTCCATTGGCCAGAATGGGACCTCACATTCTATGTTTGACCCGATTGGCTAAAAACTTGGAAATTTTCTTTTCTTTTCTTTTCTTTCTTTTCTTTTTTTTTTTTTTTGGTGACAGAGTCTTGCTCTGTTGCCAGGCGCCAGGCTGGAGTGAAGTGGCATGATCTCAGCTCACTGCAACCTCCACCTCCCAGGTTCAAGCAATTCTCCTGCCTCAGCCTCCCGAGTAGCTGGGACTACAGGTGTGCACCACCACGCCCAGCTAATTTTTGTATTTTTTTGTACGGACGGGGTTTCACCATGTTGGCCAGGATGGTCTCGATCTCTTGACCTCATGATCCGCCTGCCTCAGCCTCCCAAAGTGCTGGGATTACAGGCCTGAAAAACTTGGAAATTTTCTAAAGAGGTAAAGGCAGAGGACAACAAAGGAAAACAGGAAGTAACTTAAGGAATGCTTAGAGAAGCGATAACATTTCCAAATAAGGAAGGGGGATAAGCTATGACCTAAGACTTGCCTGGGCTTGTCCAGGCATGTCAGGGCGAATAGCTAGGTTAAAGTAGAAGAACTAAGAACACAGGATGCACTTATTTCTTTATTATGACTAACAGCTACTTTAAGATTATTAACAAAAGCTTTAAAGTAAATCAACCTTTGAAGAAACTGTTATTTATTCATAATGAACTAGGAGGAAAGCTTTGAAGAGGAAGCTTTTTTCTGATTTCCTACAAGGCACTTAACATTGTTCCAAGCCTCACAGTGCCAAGCACCATGTGAAGGCAGAAGGAAGATGACTGCCGATGTATCCTGAAGAATACCCAACGCTTGGAGAATGAGTTGAGTGCTGTGGAAACCCTGATGACAGGGATCACAATCAGGAAGACCCAGAGCAGCGAAAGCTTTTGCAGTCTGGCCGGGGACACTATAGTATAACTAGGTATTCTGGATTTATTCAGAGGCTCTATAATGAGATTACTCAGTTTAGAATTGGATTAACCTGTTGTAAGGCCGGTTGCCTCGCCAGGAGGCTGGACACACCCACTTATTCTGCACTGGGCACCTAACTCTGCACCCAGCACCCATCTCTGCACACATCTGGCCCTGCACACGGCACCTACCTCTGAGCACATGTTCCCCTGGAAGGATCCGGCTGATGTAACCCTAGCCGGATCTTCCGTTGGGAAAAACCCGCCCAACAATCTACCCACCAATAGCAGCCCACCCCGTCTCCATCCCACTCCCCCGCAACCAGTTAGAGCAC
>CAUYQU010080523.1:0-143841 GCA_963574635.1 Cheracebus regulus
GGGAGATAGCATGGGGAGAAATGCCAGATATAGGTGAAGGGGAGGAAGGCAACAAATTACACTGCCACGTGTGTACCTATGCAACAATATTGTATGTTCTTCACATGTACCCCAAAACCTAAAATGCAATGAAAAATAAAAAAAAAAGATATAACTGTTTGGAGTGTGTTATATGAATGTTACACAAGGAAATGGAGGAGAAGCATTCAAAGTCTAATCTTGAGGTTAAATTGAAGAGTTCAAAGACTGAATATATTATAGTGAGTTTCATAATTTTTTCACTTTACTGGGATTAGTGTAGTTAACTTCAGTATATCACTAAATATTTTTTCAAAATGTGTAGGTATTTCAGCAGAGTTCCAAAATAAGTCTGGTAGCATGTCATTTTAAATGATAATAATAAAATGGCCAATATATATATTTTTGTGCTGTGCACTATGCTAAGAATGCTATTTTAAATATGAAAAGGTGACACATATATTTGCCACCAGAAATTTCTGGTAGGTTGATTATTTAATGTCTAGGGACATATTTTCTATGCATGATTATAAGATATGGACATACAATTCCATCATAAACACGAATTGTCTCAAATAGAAAGTATATTTAGAAACATGACCGCACATTAATGCAGAGGATTTCTGTATGTCTAATACTATTTTTGAATCATTTTCTCATTAGAAAATACTGATAGTGGAAAGGTAGTGGCAATAAAACATGATGTACTAAAATGCAATCTCATATTACAAATTCTCATAGTAAATGCATTAACATTTTACTCACGAGATATCACTTACTGAGCATGCCAAACTATTTTGTACCTGCTATAAAACATAACGTTAACAAAATAAAACCCCAAATGGTCACAACTTATACCAAGGAGTAAATATCTGAAGCTCATAACTGGGATAGTATCTTTAGCCTCACCGTGAGTAATTTATTCTTATTTTAGACAAAAATTTTACAAAATATTTGTTACATTTTATAGCATATATCTTTCTTCATAGGAAATTCACTCCCATGCACCTTTAAGATGTACTTTAAAACTCTCTGCTTTAAATTCTTTCTTTATCCACTGATGCTGAGTGCTTTAAATCCTGTGCCGGCCCATCCTACATTGTCAAAATCCACTTTTCTGGAGGATAAAATCCTAATAATTGCACTTAGCACACACAAATTGTAATTATTTGTTTATATCTCTACTTCTTTCTCACCTGACAACTCTTTGAAAGCTAAGATCATGTTTTATTTATCTCTGAATTCCTAGCATTTAGTACAGTGACTAATATGTTGTATAACCTCAAAGCATATTTGCTGAAATAAATTGCATTTGAAATAGCATTTTACAGATGGAAATGTTGAAAGGGGAGGTGGCAATAGCAATTACAAAAAGTAAGGGCAAACAGTCTGAAGCAAAAATAGAAAAACAAAAACTGTGTAAATCAGATAACAGAACTTGAAGCTCATTGAGTGTAGGAGAAAATAATTATGTACATTTCAGTAATCCCTCATGGTATCATAGTATTAAACCATACTAAAATAATGTATTTTCATAGTAATTTTTTGGGATTAAAATATTCTGTTTATAAAAACAAAGAAATGTGTAATGCTTGAGTGAAAAGCTTTAGGTGAAGGGAAAATTATAAAAATTGTCTGACAGTCACAGAAAACTAAGTATTGCTAAGCCATTGTTGACTATAGTTAATGCATAACACATCATTGTGTCTCAGGTTTGTATAAAGATAAGGAGAAAAATGCTAGTCTTTTAATCACTCAAGTTTTACAGAAACATCTTAAACATAATAAAGGTGAGGGAGAGAGATCCAAGATGGCCGCATAGCAGCAGCTCGGCATTGTGGCTCCCGGTGAAGGCGCGGAGACTGAGTGGATGCCGCAATTGCAGACGAATTTTTGATGCCCACAAACTGGGAGATTAAGTTCTTAATGACTTACAAAGAGACTTAGACTCCCACACAATAATAGTGGGAGACTTTAACACTACACTGTCAATATTACATAGATCAACGAGATAGAAAATCAACAAGGATATCCAGGACTTGAACTCAGACCTGGAACTAGACTTAACAAATATTTACAGAACTCTCCTCCCACAAATCCACAAAACATACATTTTTCTCAGTATCACATTATACCTCTTTTAAAAGTGACCACATAACTGGAAGTAAATCACTCCCCACAATTGCATAGCATTTCACAGGTTTAAATAAAATATTGGAAAAAAGAAAAGAAAAGAAAAGAAAATGTCAGTGCAATGTCAGCAAGGAGAAAATGAAGTCAGGCACACAGTGCTCAATACTACTCAAATACTACCTCTACCAGATACAAAGAATCTTCTGTCACAGTAGTCACTTTAACCAGAATGCACATTTCAGGCTGCAGGTGGAGGGGGTACAAATATTTAATTAGGGCAAGTTCTATAAGAGACTTTGCTGCCTATACCTGGTTAAGTACTACCGCACTAAAGCATTTTTATATATATTATAAAGGAAGATGCTTTCTTTTATTTCACAAAGCACACACTGAGTCAGAATGGCCATGAAATAATTGACAAGCTCCAACCTGCTGCCCCTGTGGAAGACAGGAAATACATCATATGACTCTTTTGTGTGTGTGTGTTTAAGTGGTATTCAGCCTCAGCACCTTAGGGCTGATTATAGTTAAGTAAATGGCAAAGGTATTGCATAAAATGGAGACTTGCATTATTAACCTATCTTGCCTTCTGTTATCTTTCCATCCATCCATCCATCTGTTCATCCTCCATTCACTACCCATTCATCTACCTGATATCCACCCATCCATCCATTTACTCATCCATCCACCAATCCACTCACCCTTCTAGTTATCCACACATCCACTTGCCCAAATACCCATCTACCCATCCACCTACCCATTCATTCTCTGATCCATCATCTACCCATGACCTAACCCCCAAAGGTGATGAAGGAGAGTGTGGCTTTCTGCAGGAAATATATCAAGTAGTGAGAGGGACAAAAGTAGAACTTCTCAGATCATGCATCTATCTTTCTCTAGAATCCTTGAAAAGAATTTTCTGATGAGATGCGATGGCAGAAATAAGGTCAAAGGCACTGGCCCCTGGAGATTTCAGTTAAACAGGTTTGATAACTCAGGTTGTGGCTGGAGAGCTCCTCAGATCTGACTCTGATCTTTAAGAGCATCCCAGGATTTGAAATGCTAATGAAGCCAAGTTCTATTAGCAACACAAAAGTTTCTGACTCTGAGGGAAAGCTAAAAGCCCAAAGATATTTCCTTCAGATTCTACAGGGAAAGGGAATGTAAAAAGTACAAACACATCAGAGGGGCAGTTGGAGAGGGAATGGAGTTTAAATTCATCCTAGTGTGAGAGAGAAAAAGGCAAATAAAAAGCTCAGTGTGACTGAGTGGGAATTGTCAGCGTAACATAAAGCCAGATAGAAATCCCTGTGAAATTTCTGTTGGAGAAACAAAGATATGCATATAAGCACATTACACACACATGCACACACACGCTCACGCACACACACAATGTGAATACAATGTAAGTATTTTTGGTGAAAAAATATAGTTTTGCTCTCTTCTTTCAAACATCAGCGTATAAACCCACCTTTTCAACATCTACTCAACCAAGAGCTTCAAAAGCTTCTCTTGGAGAGGACATTGTGGTGGCTTCCAAAATTAGTTTTTTGCATTTTGTTGTTTGTATTAAGTTACAGACTCTTCAAAAAAAAAAAAAGATAAGCAAAGATAATTCAGAAGGCAACAGTTTCAAAATTTAAGGTAACACATCAGCATGGGAGGGAAAGAATAACAGAAATATCAAATACTTCCCCTCTCTGTTTAAGCAAAATGCAATGATAAAATGTAAGATCTGCTGCAATGATTCCCAAAGTGTGGTGATTCCATGGCTTCACACCTCATATGAATTTCTGGGGTTGGGGGTCTATTCAGCTGCATTTAAATAAAAGTCCTCGGGTTTTTATTCTGCACACTACATTGTGAGACTCTCTGAGCTGATGGGACGTTCCACTTGGCGAACACCAAGGCACTGCAGAACCTTTAGAGAACTGGGTGGGACAGATACTCTCTCCTTTGACCAAAACTTTAGTTAGGCTTTCATTCCTCTGCTTGAGGAGGCCCAAGCTTGGGCTTCCTGTCTAACTTTGTGGAATCCTGTTAGAGCCAGAATCCTGCTAAGGCAGTTTAGGGAAAATCCCTCACTGTTGGTCGTGCTGGGAATCAGAACATGCTATCCCAAAATATGGCACTTTGGCATTTGAGTAAACAGCAGAAGCGGGAAGGTCACGCTCAGTTTCCCCTCACCCTTCTACCCTGAAACAGGTCATTGGACCTTCATGCCAGAGATGCCCTCCCTGTATACATAAGAAAGGCACATCCTCATCTCTCAAGACACAGGGACACAGAGAACAATCTAAATAGATAGGCCTTGCTAAATTCCCCCAGTTTATTACTACTATTAAATTATGCCCCTTTGACCAATCATACTTTTGCGTGTCACTCTTCATTAAACTTAGCAAAAAAATGCACGGGCTTCTGTATTTCGTTGGGTCTTCATTTCTAAAGGCTCCTGCGTCACATAAAACTTATATTAAATCAATTTGTATGTTTTTTGGTTAGTCTGTCTCTTGTTATTGTGGCCTCAGCCATGAACCTAGGGATGGGAAAGAAGAGATTTCCCAACCCCTAGAGTAATCGGCCACCCCTGTTATGTTTCTTAACACATGTTAAAGAAAAAATAATAATGACACTTGTTAAAGGTGGTAAGGGGGGTCATGAGACTAGCTATAGGAGAAGAGAGACTGTACTAACTGTCACTCCACTGAGGACAAGTAGAGATTCATAACCAAGTAGTAGGATGGAGCCAGTGGATGGAAAATCCCTAACAGGAAACCTCAAGGATAGAAAATTTCTGGCTAAACTGACTTGGAAAGGATTACTTTGGAAGGCAAGCCAGGGTGATAAGTTACAGAGGCTAGAAATGGTACAGCTCTGAGCCTGGAGTGAAGAGGCCGTGGATTCAAGTCTTGGTCCCATATTTATCTGCTGGGTGGATTCAGATGACTTCATAATCCTTTTCAGTCTCCCTCTTTTCATTTGCAAATGTAGATGAGGTCTACTTCAAAATGATCATGTCTACTTCAATGGAAGACACTGTTGAAGAATTAAATGCAATAATGCATGAGAAAGATTTTTATAAATTCCATGGTACTATGTAATGTTTGGCATTACCACTCACACATTAGATAAAAATAGACCCCAAAAAAATGTATTTTCACCTCTTTCTACTACTCTAAGCCCTTCTCCCAAATCCATTATCTGTCTTTATTTCCCCCACAATAGGGTTCTAGCTGAGCACATGGCCACCCAAATAGACACACTTCCCAGCCTCCTTTGCAGCTAGGTATAGTCATGGTCTCATCAACATAATGTGATCAGAAGTGTTGTGTGCAAATATAATGCCACTTCCTTAAAGTAATTTCTCACCTTCCACTTGTTATCTTGCCCCTTCCCTGCCAGCTGGAATGCTGCAGGACTCTACATAATCCACAGAGAGGAGGACAGCAACCCAAAGGGAGGCAAGGCCAGAAGATGGAGAGAACCTGGGTCCCTGAATGTCCATGTGGAGTACTGGCTGTCCCCACAGGCTGGAGCATTTATCTCTAGACTACGACATGAAAGAGATGAACACTTCTATCTTATTTATGTCATCATTTTGGGGTCTCTTTAAAAAATAAAGTTTAGTCTATTTTCAAGTTAAACAACTCTCTAATTTGTTTAAAATTGAAAAGAAGAAGAAAGATGACCTAGGTATTTCTCTTGCGCTTGCCCAGACTATATTAGTCTGTTTTCGTGCTGCTGATAAAGACATACCCAAGACTGGACAATTTACAAAAGAAAGAGGTTTAATGGACTTAGTTCCTCATGGCTAGGGAGGCCTTGCAATCATGGCTGAAGGTGAAAGGCACATCTCCCATGGTGGCAGACAAAAGAGCGCTTGTGCAGGGAAACTCCCATTTTTAAAACCATCAGATTTTGTGAGACTTATTTACTGTCGTAAGAACAGCACAGGAAAGACCCGCCTCCATGATTCAATTATCCCACCGGGTCCCTCCCACAACATGTGGGAATTCGAGATGAGATGTAGGTGGGGACCAGCCAAACCATATCACTGAAATACTTTTCTTTAGTTGGTACAGGTTATTCTCTCCTTTCTTGCTGGGAGGACTGTCAGTGGTAGGGAACACAGGTGATTTCCATTCTCACACACACTTCAGATTCAGAGACAGGCAGCAGTTTTGTTTTGTTTTTTTTTAATTAGTTTTTCTATATGGCATTAACAGAATTTAGCAAAACTTTATAGAAACCTTTACCCCCTAATTTTGAACACTACCAGCAGCTTCTGAGGAAAGGCTCAGTTCCAGGCTGAGGCTTGTTCTGGCTGTGTGGCCTGTATTTGGAGAGGGGGCCACCCCAAAAGCTCTATCACTAAATATATGCAGTTGATTACCAATGCATCTGGAGAGGTAAGGACAGGCCAGTGTAGCAAAACTAAGTTGAAAAGCAAGAGGATAACTTTCCACCAACCGCTTGTGAGAACATCTCTGCTCTTACTGCTATTACCACAACAGTAACAGAGGAGGCTATTGTGACTCACAATGCCGAACGCATTGCTGAATGCCCCATAGAAGTCCATGACAAAACTACCGATCTGTCCCTCTGAAAAATCTGAGTAAGGCTGCCCAACACCATACTCAAGGCCAGGGGTTGGCAGGCTCCAAGGGCCAAATCCAGCCTAACATTTTTGTAAAATAAAGTTTTATTGGAGCTCAGTAATTGCACATTAATTTGTTTACATATTGTTTGTGCTGCTTTTGCACAGCAATAGAGTTGAGTGATTGCAATGGAAACTGTATGGCCCACACAGCTGAAAATATTTACAATCTGTACCTTTAGAGAAGAAATTTTCTGACTTTAAGCATTAAGTACCAATTCACTGAATTGGCTTTGAAGATGGAAATCTAGCAGCAGTCCTGGAACTGGGTAATAATCAAAGGTTTCTTCAAGGTCTAAAAGTCTCAATTCAAACACCCAAGAATCCTCTGCAGTTATTTATTTACTTACTTATGAGACAGAGTCTCACTTTGTTACCCAGGCTGGAGTGCAGAGGCACAGTCTCAGCTCTCTAAAGCCTCAGCCTCATAAGCTCAAGCCATTCTCCCACCTCAGCCCTCGAGGAAGCTGGGACTACAGGGGGTGCCACCATGCCTGGCTAGTTGTTTTAGTTTTTATTTTTAGTAGAGATGAGATGTCACTACATTGCCCAGGCTGGTCTTGAACTCCTGGGCTTAAGTGATCTGCCTCCCAGAGTGTTGGGATTATGGGTATGACTCACTGCACCTGGCCCTTGGTTAGATATTGACATAACTTGCTGCATCTTTGTCTGTAGTTCATTTTTAATATGTTGCCAAAATTAAGACAATGATGACCCTAATTAAAATAGGACTCTAGGTCAAGTCCATCACTGTGTGTTCCTTGTCCCTGCATTTTTTATTTATAATTTATTCTTTACTACATGTCTATCACAATAAAACATAGTCATTTCAATGGTAGCAACTCAATCCAGTTCACTGCCATGATCCCAGTAATTAGAACAGTATACAACACACATAACAACCCCTCAATAAGTATTTGTTGAATGAATGAATAGTATACTTCCTGGAAGACACTGACTAGCAGAGTCGTGTACAAGTTGGTAGAAATTTAAAATTGGAAGAGACTATGATCTACTGTTTTAAAGCAATTAGAATGGTCTCACTGTAAGTAAAACAAAATTAGGACTAATTATTAAAATACATCATTAGAACAATGAAATCTATGGCACAGACCTTATGTTTTTAACTCATGAATGGGGAAGACCAATGTACATAAAGATCAGGAGAAAGATAGCATTTTCCAAAAAATGGTGCTGGAAAAATGAGGTATATATTGTATACAAATAAAACAATCAACAAAAATAAAAGATCCATAACCCACAGCATATGCAAAAATCCACTCAACATAGATCCTGGACATAAATGTAAAACATAAAGTCATAAACTTTTAGAAGAAAACAGGAGAAAATTTTGTGACCTTGCATTGGGCAATGGTGTCTTAGAGATGGCACCAAAGTATGACACATACAAAAATAAAATAATTTGAATATCATAATTTACAACTTCTATTCTTTGGAAGACTCTGCTAAAAGAATGAGAAGACAAATCATACAGTAGGATGAAAATTGTGCAAAGCATATATCAGATAATGGATTTGCAACTAGAATTTAAAAAATTTCAAAATTCAAAAATAACAAAGCAAGCACCCTTTCTCTAACTCCTATTGGGCAAACAATTTGAACAGAAATGCCACTGAAGACATTATACATATGGCAAACCTATGAAAAAATGCTGAACATCATTAGTTATTAGGTAAATGCCAATTAAAACCGCAATGAGACACCACTACTGCTAAAATTAAAAAGCCTGCCATACCAAGCATTGCTGTGAATGCAGAGAACCTAGAACTGTCATACACTGCTGCAAGAAATATAAAATCATAAACTAGTTTAACAATTTTTTTTTTGAGGCGGAGTCTTGCTCTATCACTAGGCTGGTGTGCAGTGGTGCGATCCCGGCTCACTGCTACTTCTGTTTACTGGTTTCAGGTAACTCTCCCACCTCAGCCTCCCGAGTTGCTGGGACTACAAGCAGGCACCACCACACCCAGCTAATTTTTTGGATTTTTTTCTTAGTAGAGATGGGGTTTCATCATGTTGGTCAGGATGGTCTCAATCTCTTGACCTCGTGATCTGCCCACCCACCTTGGCCTCCCAAAGTGCTGGGATTACAGGCATGAGCCACTGTGCCTGGCCAGTTTGACAATTTCTGAAAAAGTTGAATATATGCTTACCAAGTGATCCAGCCATTCCATGCCTAGGTATTTACTCAAGAGACATGAAGGCATATTTCTACTCAATAACATGAATGTTCATAAGTAGCTTTATTTGTAGTAATAGCCCCAAACTGGAAGCAACCCAATTGTTCATCACTAGATGAACTGGTAAAACAAATTGTGGTATATCCATACAATGGAAAGCTTCTTGGTAGTAAAAAGGAAAGAACTACTGATACATGCTACAGCATAAATGAATCTCATAATATGCTGAGTAAAAGAAGATGAACTTAAGTGAGAGGACCTGAAGACTCAGTATTTGTTAAATTTCTGCTTAGACATCCCAGTGTTTTCTAGGTTACTCTAACAGGACGTAGGGGACTATAAAGCAAATTAAGCAAAAGAGAAAACAAACAAGTCTGAAATGTATATGGGAAAGAAACACGGATGTCGCTAGGCTCAGCTAGTTCAGTACTCAAGATTCAAAGTGACCAAATAGAAGAATGAATTAAATACATCTTTATCAAGTTAGCTGGTATCAGTTGTGATTTTTAGGATAAAAGGAACTGCCTTGTTCAGATGAGAACTAAACATCATGGCAACATGTTCCTATCATTTATTCTGCTGCCAGCTTGACGGAAAATAGGAGACACAGATTTGTGATATGGTTTAAAGGCAGCACCTGAGAAGCCTCATTTAATTCATCAGGCTCTGGAAATTCATGGGAGCCAGAAGAGACCTACTCATTTGTATCTTAGTTTGTATCTATTTGCTAATCAAAGAAAGGGCTGGCTACCGTGACAGACTAACCCACACTATGTTATTGGTCATTTTCAGAACTTCAGGAATCTGGCCAAAGTACTAAATCTCACCAAAAGAGAATGATGAGTGGATTACTCGCTAAGAGAATGAATGAAAACAAGAACTGGGTTGGTATAAGCAGTGCTAAGACATGAAAAAAAGATCAAGATCTAAAGCAATGGGAAACTGTCTGATGCATATACTCGTCTGATTTAGGATTTGTCTAGGACCAACATTAGCAGTATTTTGACTGTTTCTACAACTTGCTGCTGAAGAACATTGAAGGATTCCTAGGATGTGAAAGTAAGACATCATTGTATAAAAGGCATTAAAGTGTAGTTTTGGAATCTATGGTGACTCATACAGTAAAATTTTGGAAAGCAAATGAGGGGAGTTACTCAGTTGGCTTGCATGTGGACCTAAGTTTTACTGGCTGCTCTCAAGTCTGCAGATTATTAGAGACAGCACCAAAACAAAGTCCTTTGTAATAATTTTGCACAGTTTGCATGTTGCATATCTCTTTAGTGCTTTTAAATTTTCAGAAATTTCAAACAGCCCCACATTAAAGGTACTATTTGACAATATTAAAAGGTATAAGATTCTGGGTTTTCACATTCTCTATGAACCCTGAATATTCAAGGTGACCAAAGAAGGTTCTTATACCCTATGGCATTACAGAGTTAACACAAATTTTGAATAAATTGAGTCTATGATGAATGTGTTCCAAACACGAAAACGTTTACAGTGACTATCCTATCAACCAGGAAAATGTGCAACCCCAGCAGATGACGGCATATGGTGTGCGATTTGATGAGGGGGAAGAATGTTTGCAGAGCCTTTGCTAACAGATGCTCAATGACAAAAGAAAAGTCAGTTGTATGGTCTTTCGGGAAAACAACAAGAAAACGTAGGTGAATTTTTCTTATGTCAGTGAAAGATATTCATGAGCTACACATTTTTCTTTGATATTAAGGAACAAGCAATAGTGAGCTCATGGCAACGGGCTTAGGTCACTGAGGCCAGCGAGACCCAGGTCATTGGAACTTGCTGCATTAGCACTCTCATACTTGAGCATTTAATAGCATCACAGCTTTTGTTGTTATTATTTTGTTATATATTTTTGTTATTATTTCTCCTAGGCTGGAGAGCAGTGGTGAAATCTCACCTCACTGCAAACTTCGCCTCTGAGGTCGAAGCGATTCTCCTGCCTCAGCCTCCCAAGTAGCTGGGACTATAGTATCTGCCACCATGCCCAGTTAATTTTTGTATTTTTAGCAGAGACAGGGTTTCACTATGTTGGCCAGGCTGGTCTTGAACTCTTGACCTCGTGATCCGCCCGCCTTGGCCTCCCAAGCTGCTGGGATTACAGGCGTGAGCCACCATGCCTGGCCCTGTTGTTACTTAATTTGATGGCTTCCGGGAGCCAGGCAAGTCTTCCCTTAGCAATTTAATGGAAAAAGCACTGGTCATACTGGAAACCTTGCATAAATCATAACTCCAATTTTCTTATGGCCACTGTGTGGAGTGGTGCCAGCTGTTTGCAACCTGATATGGTTTGGATTTGTGTCTCCACACAAATCTCATGTTGAATTGGAGGAGGGGCCTGGTGGGAGGTAACTGGATTATGGAGGTGGATTTCCCCCTTATGGTTCTCATGATAGTGAGTTCTCACGGTTTAAAAGTGTGCAGCACTTTTCATTCTTTCTCCTGCTTGACCACGGAAAGATGTGCCCCGCTTCCCCTTTGTCTTCCACCATGATTGTAAGTTTCCTGAGGCCGCTCAAGCCATGCAGAAATGTGAGTCAATTAAACTTTTCTTTATAAATTACCCAGCCTCAATTACTTCTTTATAGCAGTGGGAGCATGGACTAATACATGGCTCATTGTTAGATATTACTGAGGAATCAAGAAATGAGAGAGCCTGTTCAGTGTAGTTCATGAAAGATGACGTATGTTATATTTGTATCTTGGGTTGGGTTCTCCCAGAAACAGACATTGAGACAAGGTTTTGAGTTTCAGCGATTTATATCGAAGATCCAAGGAAGCAGTGATAGGTACGTGACAGCAGAGACAGCAAAGGTGTAAGGGCCAATAAAGGGTGTGTAACTGCCATGTTACCACTGTGGGCAACTGGCATTCAATCCTGCTGGGCATCTTGGGAAGACAAGAAGCGTACACTTGGGAGTTATCCTCCTAAAAGGGCAAGAGAGCTTGAGCATTTATCCACCAACTTCCCATCTTCTTGTTTAGGGCTGTTTAATTTTCTGACATTTCTGGCTTATGTTACATGAGCATCAAGGAAGTTCTCATGGTGAGGAAAAAAAGCCTTCATGCAGAGAACTGAAATTATTCACAGTAAGCCACCTGCGGCATGTGGAAGGGAGGGTGAAGGGATATGAATGGGACTCTGACAGTTATCTGCAACTCGTGTGTGTGTGTGTGTGTGTGTGTGTGCATGCACACGCATGCACGCACATGTGCAAAGATATAAAAAGAGGTAGATTTTCAAGAATGGAACTAAGATAGACGCAAAAAAGGGAGCAGTCACAGCACAGGGACAATGTGCTCAAAGGGGCAGAAATACAATATCCAAAGTAGAATCATGGATGATAATAATTATTGTGCCTTTCATTGAGAACCTACTATATTAAAGCAGGCCCCTTGAAATGTGAAGTGTCCTCCCTAGCAACATTCAAGATGAGGATTATTATTCTCAAATATGATGAAGAAACTGAAGTTCAATTACACTGTCCCAAATCTCAGCACATAATGGCCAAACCAGAATTTGCACGTCTTTTTCTAAATACTGCATTTTGTTGAGTATGCTGCTGCCTAGGACCCCCATTTGTTTGTAGTGATGTCCGTAGAAACTATCAGGAAGCTCGGTTCTGTTGAGGAACATATCAAATACAAGACTGTAGGCAGCTGGGGAACTACTGAAGGCATTCTGGAGACAGAGGCATATGATGTCGCTGGCAGAAATACCCCGAAAAGATCATGATGAATGCAGCCAATTAGGTAACTGTAAAAATTTGGGGGTGGTAAAAATAGGAAAAATGACAGTTGTGAAAGACAGTATTTACTCCAGAAAATGTTACAGAAGTTTGAAATTATTCCATGTTAAAGGCAGAGAGAAAGAAGCTAAGACAACTTAGAGGCATCAAAACAAAGGGCTGGTGGGGACGATCAGCAGCCAGCTGGATGCTCTGCTATCAACAGCGAGCTCAGCTTTTTTCACCCTGAGTCAAGGCAATGTAAAATATGCCCTGGTATGATGGTAGCGGCAGTGGCCTGGGGCATCCTGCTCGTCGCTGTGCCTGATATCTGGCTTTAAGGCAGACGCCCTTTCTCCCTTCATCCGCATTATGGGCTTCCTGTGTTTCCTAAAATGTACATGCTGAAGTCCCAGCCTCCAGTGTCTCAGAATATAATTGTATTTAGCAACAATGTCTTTAAAGAAGTGACTGAATTAAAATGAGGTGTTAGGGTGAAGTCCTAGTCCCATACAACTGGATTATCCAGTATCCTCATAAGAGGAGGAGGAGATACTGGAGGTGTGCACGTATGGAGGTTCGATTGTGTGAGGACAAAGCAGTGAGAAGGCAGCCCACTGCCAGCCATGGAGAAGGGTCTCAGGAGACACCAACCCCGGCGGCACCTTGATCTTGGACTTTAAGCCTCTAATACAGTGATACAATAAATGACTGTTGTTTGAGCCACCCAGTCTATGGAATTGTTACAGCAGCCTGAGCTGCCAAATATAATCCCTGATAGAGGTTGCAGGCTTCTTCAGAGTGAGTGCCCTTCCTGTATACAGGAGGACAGCCCTTCTGACTCAATGATCCCCTCCTGGAACCTCCCAAGAAAGTCTGCAGCACATCGAAAAGGTGGTTATGCACATCCATGACCTGAATGTGGCCAGCCCTGGATATGGACAGACAGCCGGTCATGTTGGTGAAGGTCCACGTGGAAGAGTCATGGGAGTGGAGAGACGGCAACCACAGGAGAAAGACAGTAATGAGAAAAAAGATGGCCAGTTCTAATGGTTAGAAGATGGGAGCCCTCTAAAGCAGGAAAAGGAGGAATACTCTCAGGATAGTGACCACAGTATTACTGCTACTAATGTCAACACCAGACATGTGTCAACAGTGCCCTTGGCTCATGCTGTCCTTCTGGACAGTCTTCCCCCTTTCTCATTAGTGTTCTGCCCCTCCACACAGAGCTGGCTCCTATGCCACATCTATCATGAAACCCCCTTGACCAAGGTAACCGAAGTGCTTTTTTATTCCTTTGAACTTTCAGAGCAGCACTGTCCAAGACAACTTTCTGTGAGGATGGAAATATCTGTGCTCTATAAGACTGCATCATTAGCCATATGCAACTACTGAACACATGGAATGAAGGTACTGTGGCTGAACAACAGAATTTTTTATTCCATTTAAATTTAAATAGCCACACGTGGTTAGTGGTGAACGTATTTTGCGACAAAGACCTAGAGTGTTTACTACGGCATTCCTGGCCTCACACCACATTGCCTTGGATGATGGTTATTTCTGCACATGACATTCTCTAGCCACACAGCAAGCCAGGTGACAGCAGAGGATTTCTCTTAAGTAAGTTTCTTCAGCACCAAACTCAAGGCCTGATATATAGCAATTGCTTATAATATGTTTGCAAGCATATTCATGGCTGCCATTTTGTCTTATTGACATAGTAGTTGTTTGTTGGTTAAATAGAGACAGAGTCTCACTATGTTGCCCAGGCTGGTCTCAGACTCCTGGCCTCAAGCAATCCTCCTGCCACAGCCTCCCAAACTGCTGGGATTATAGGCATGAGCCACTGTGCCCGGCCAATATAGTGGATTATTTGTCAATCATGTGGCTTAAAAAGAAAAAGCTTTCAATGACCTTCATGAGTTCCACTAAATGCCAGGTCTCTGTTCCAGTTTCTGGGGATTAAGAAATGGTTAAAATATAGCTTTGGCCCCTCAGAGCTCACATCTCATGGAGCAAAGCAGAGACATGAAACCTGCGAATGCCATTTAGCCAGACTTAGAGTCTAATGGGATTTAGAAATTATATTCCTGGCATTTCTCTCTCAGGTCCCCAAAGACTAAATTTTCTTTTCTGCAGGTAGAAAAAAAGGATAGAATAAATGCTGACTAGGCATGAGACCTACTGAGTTACTGGAAGGAAAAAAGGTAGTGAGTACATTTAATTATTTGAGAAACAATCAACAACTTGGTGGGGGATTCAGCAGGTATAAAGGGGAGTTGGGTGTGAGCTTCCAGAACAGAACATTGAACATCTTCACTTATTTAATGTAATTGCAGCATGAGTCTACATCACAAAAAGATTTTCTTTATGGGTAACACTTGAAATCCAAAGACCATGCCTAATTTATTGAATTTTCTTCCCCCCATGCCCCTGCTTCTACCACCAGTTTCTAAGCTGAGAACCTTGCAAATAGCAGGTGCTGAAGAAATGTTTGAGCACCTCCTCAAACTCTCCTCTTCATAATTCCTGAATATTGAAAAATACTGTGCTTACCTTCTCTACCTTGGGTCAATTATTTATTCCCTAGAATCATATCCTTCATAAAAATGGAAAATATTAAATTAGCCATAGGTCTCCCTTTGGCCTAGTCAGAAGTAACTCTTGGAAGAAACAGTGGCTCCAGAGAATTAAAGGCAAATAAGCATTAGCAAGTCAACTTTCTACCTAGGAGTGAGTTACTGTTGGCTACACAGCACTCCAGGCCAGTGAAACTAACCCTGCTGGAATGTTAAACCGAATGCAGTCAAAACCTTGTAAATGTGGAAGGAAATCATCAGGGCTTTGCCAAGACTGCTCATCAGTGAGAAGATCCCCTGGAAAGAATGAAGTAACAAAGAGCCTGAAAAAAGTATAAAGCAACCTGAGGATCCAGTGACACGTTGACAAATATCACTCCTCCCTGCTTTCCTCAAATCAGAATCAAGCAATTGAAGCCCGACCAATTTCTAAGTAAGATTTTCACTGTCCAAGATTAGGCTCTTCCTTCCCTTAACAGCAGCCTCTGAAAGGCTCCAGGTGGATCCTGTCCAGGAAAAAAAATCCTGAAATATTCAGTAAAAAGTTATTAAGGAAGCTTTGCCCTATAACTACAAGCCTCTGGGAAAATAATACCCTCCTCCCCACCTCCCATTTTTTTTTTTTAAGAAAAAGAAATTCACCGTTTGTAACACTTGGCATTTTATTTATTTTTTTTTAATGAAGATGATGGACAATTTTATAAAAGAAAAAGAAATGAAAGTAACCATGCTAAATAACAGGGCTCAAATGTCAAAGAAGCCAAAATTTTTCCAAGAAAATATCAGAACTCATCAAAAAAAGCTGAAAAAGTTATTAAGATGGTAAGATAGTTTGAGACAAAGTCTTTTGTCACTTCAGAGTGTATTAAAAACTTGTATCACAGAGCCAAAATTTTTATTTTTATTCTGGTTCTAAAGTTAAGCCAGGGTAACTTTATCCTAGCCTGAACAGCCTAGGATTACTTTGGTTTAAAGGCAAAGTTGAGGTCAAATTTAACACTAGTGCTTCATTCTCTAGCCTAAGTAACATGAACTCAAGTGGCTTCACATGGCCTTGTTTGTTTTGGGGTTTTTATTGTTTTTAAAATTTTTTTGTAATTTTTGTGGGCACACAGTAGGTATATATATTTATAGGGCACATGAGATGTTTTGATACAGGTACGCAATGTGAAATAAGCACATCATGGAGAATGGGGTATCTACCCCCTCAAGCATTTATCGTTAGTGTTACAAACAATCTAACTGCACTATTTTAAAATATACAGTGGCGTTATTATTGACTATAGTCACTCTGTTGTGCTATCAAATACTAGGTCTTTTTTTTTTTCTTTTTGAGACAGAATTTCATTCTTGTTGCCTAGGCTGGAGTGCAATGGTGCAATCTTGGTTCACTGCAACCTCCACCTCCCAGGTTCAAGTGATTCTCCTGCCTTAGCCTCCTGAGTAGCTGGGGTTACAGGCATGCGCCACCATGCTCGGCTAATTTTGTATTTTTAGTGGAGATGGTGTTTCTCCATGTTGCCCAGGCTGGTCTTCAACTCCTGACCTCATGATCTACCCACCTTACCCTCCCAAAGTGCTGGGATTACAGGTGTGATCATTCTTTTTTTTTTTTTTTTTTTTAAGAGGGAGTGTTGCTCTGTCACTCAGACTGGAGTGTGGTGGCAAATCTCGGCTCACTGCAACCTCCGCCTCCTGGGTTCAAGCAATTCTGACTCAGCCTCACAAGTTGCTAGAACTACAAGTGTTCATACCATGTCTGGCTAATTTTTGTATTTTTAGTAGAGACAGGGTTTAACTATATTGGCCAGGCTGGTCTCAAACTCATGACCTCGTGATCCACCTGCCTGGGCCTCTCAAAGTGCTGGGATTACAGGCATGAGCCACCACGCCCAGCCTTATTCTATCTTTTCTTGTGCTCATTAACCACCCTCACACCCACCCCAAACCCCTTCCCAGCCTCGGTAACCATCCTTCTACTTTCTATGGCCATGAGTTCAATTATTTTAATTTTTAGAGCCCAAAAATAACTGAGAACATGTGATGTTTGTCTTTCTGTACCTGGCTTATTTCACTTAATATGATGTCCTTCAGTTCCACCCGTGTTGTTGCAAAGGTCAGGATCTCATACTTTTTTAAGGCTGAATAGTTCTCCATTGTGTATATGTATCATGTTTTCTTTATCCATTCATTGGTAGACACTTACCTCCAAATCTTAGCTACTGTAAACAGTGCTGGACAAACTGGGAGTGCAGGTATTTGATACACTAATTTCCTTTTTTTTGGGTATACATCTATCAGCGGGATTGCTGGATCACACGGCAGCTCAATTTTTAGTTTTTTGAGGAACCTTCAAACGGTTCTCCCTAGTAAGTTGTACTAATTTACATTCCGATCAACAGT
Organism: Cheracebus regulus; assembly: GCA_963574635.1. Taxonomy (NCBI): domain Eukaryota; kingdom Metazoa; phylum Chordata; class Mammalia; order Primates; family Pitheciidae; genus Cheracebus; species Cheracebus regulus. Next base: position 17,741 of record CAUYQU010080523.1, read on the forward strand.
GTATAAGGGTTCCCTTTTCTCCACATCCTTCCTGTATTCATTATTGTACATGGCTTTACCTGTAAACCATGAACAAATGTATAGCGTTGGATAAAATTGGCTTTGAGTAATTGGGTTTTATCCAGCTTGGAATTCAAATTGTGTTCTTTAACCTGTAATGATATCTTCCACTAATTTTGGAAAATTTGTGGCTTTTTTCTTTCTGAAATTGCTTCTTTCTCTTTACTCTTTCTGGGAATCCAAATACGTATGTTGAAAATTTTCAGGCCAGGTACGGTGGCTTACTCCTGTAATCCCAGCACTGTGGGAAGCCGAGGCAGGTGCATCACTTGCAGTCAGGAGTTCGAGACCAGCCTGGCCAACATGGTGAAACCCTATCTCTACTAAAAATAACAAAACTTAGCCTGGCTTGGTGGTGCGCACCTGTAATCCCAACTACTTGGGAGGTTGAGGCAGAAGAATTGCTTGAACTCGGGAGGCAGAGGTTGCAGTGAGCCAGTATCAGGCCACTGCACTCCAGCCTAGGCAACAGAGGGAGACACCATCTCAAGCGAAAAAAAAGAAGAAAATTTTCACTATGTCTTTTTGCTGTTTTCTGAATTTTCCATCCCTTTATCTGTTTGTGCTTCAGTCTGAATACTTTCTCCTGACATACCTTACAACACTAATCCATTCTTCTGCAGTGTCCAATCTGCTGCTAAACTTAAGATCTTCATTTTAGTTAATACATATTTCAGTTCTAAAATTTCTATTTGATTCTTTAATCAAGTCCAGTTTTCTGGTAAAATTTCCCATCTGATCATTTCTTTCTTAAATATATTCATCACATTGATTTTAAAGGTAATTATAATATCTGGATCACCTATGGTCTATTTTATTATCTAATTTTTCTTGGTCTTGTTTCTTAGTATGTCTGGTAAGCTTTGGTAGAATCAGGAACATTGTGTATGAAAAATTATAAAGGCTCTGGATAAAAAAATACAAAGTTCATTATAAAAGTTATCTTTCTTCAGAGAAGCTTCACCCTTTCTGAAGGCAAATCTAGGTATCTAGAGTAGAAGGAGTATAATCTCGATTGAATCAAGGGCTCAGCTGACTGGAGAGAAAGTTTAATCTTTCTCGGCCCGGGTCTACCTTGAGTCCACCTACTCTTACGGTGTCCTCTAGGGAAGCCAAGAGAACAGTGAATGTTTTCCACGGCCTCTCCTCCTGAATTTCATGTTTTGTCTTTCTGGCACCATGAGATTCTGAAAACTCCACTTTGTTTTATGGCAGCTTTTTTTTTGCTTGAGTTCTTAACCTCTTGCCTTATGCGACTAAGAATGAGAAATTTACTGAGGGGCATGAGTTTTGAGTTTCCTTTTTCAGAGGGGTTGATCCCTCAAGTCTTGGGTGCCTTGGCAGATCTCTGATACCCTAAAACAGATTTATGTTTTATATTTGTATTTTAATTTAATTTTATATTTATATTTTATTTCATATTGGCTGGCTTTTCTAGTTCTTCCTGGGTGCACTGGTCTGTTACGAGCCGCTCCATCCCAGCCAGAAGGAGAAGTTTTGAGTAACTGTGGTTTTCACAAAGGCAAAATCCTAGAGGCTGAAAACTATCAAAAAACCCAACTGGGAAAATTTAGTCTATATTCCAGGAACTGTATTTTCATTGGGGTTTTCAAATGAATAAAATAACATTCCTATCCTGAGGGCATTCACATCCTATGAGAACTCTTCGAAGGTACACTTCACTCTGTTCCATTCTTATTCTTTTCTTTGTTCATGTTAAGTATTTAATTCAAGACCCCCAATAAATCTTTGATGAAAGAAGTAATTATTGAGACGTTCTTTCTCTGAAGCCTCGTACTATCATTATCAGCATTTCACAGAACAACATGTCGCAACTGTTGAATGAAATGTTCCTTACTCTCTACTCCTTTCCCTTACCAGATTACGAGTTTCTTGAATAGAAGAACCAGGTTTGGTACTTACGCTATAATCTCCAAATCCATATATATAATAATTATTATTATTTCATCACGATCACTGGGCAGACTCCCAAACTCCTGGTAACTTCTGTGCAGGAAAGAATGGGGAGAAGGAAGTGACCTTCTGTTCAGGATCCTGTGTGTGGAAAGAGGAGAACTGAATTGCTGGGACTGTGTCTCTGGGAGTTAGTTCTCCTTGCCTATGCACAATCAGGAATGATCTGCCTCTTCTTCCAGATCATAGTAATAATGCATAGCATTATTAAATGCTTCCAGTATGCCTGGCATTATTCTAAACATATTATATATATTATCTCATTAACTCTTTGGGAGAATCCTCACAGATAAGTCTTATTATTTCTCATCCCCATTTTGCAAGTCAGGAAATAGAGACATAGAGAGACAAAATTATAAAAACCTAACCATAAGGCTCACTTCTCTAGAAGCATCAGTGGAGACCCTAACTCAAGGCATTCGTGGTGGGAGACCCAGAGGTGGATAATTCATGGGAGACTTGCTAGTTGTATGCAACAGTCTCTGCCTGAGAGACACACTTTAGATTTTCTTCAGGTTCCAGGTGATATTTTTCTTCTTCCCACATTTAGTGGGTTTTAATATATCAGCTAGAACTGAGTTCCATCACAGCAGCTACGGTAGCTTCACAAGCTAAGGGCCTATGTTTTTCCCAGAACAAGAGCTCTGGAATTAGGCAGTTCAGGGCTCACACAGAGGCTTTTGCTTCCTTCCTACTCTCCTAATTAAATATGTACGAGTTGTCTTCATGTTTGCAAATTGGCTGCTACCTCTTCAGCATTGTGTCTGTATTTCAGGCAGGAAGAAGAAAAAGGATGAAGTGGATAAGATAAAGAGTAAAGCTAACAATTCAGCTCCTGCTTAAACAGTTTCCCAAAAGCCCCATCCAGTGACTGTCTTTACGTCGAAGTGGCCCAGACTGTGTTATATAGCTACCCCTTCACAAGGAGATTTGCAAGATGGAATATTTTAAATGTGCACATTGCTACACTGAAGAAAATAAAAATACTTTTAGCAAGGACTAAGGAGAGACTAGCGACCCAAAATATCTGCCATAGTTATGAAAGTTTTACTGAAGTCAGGAGAAAGAATTTCACAGCCAGCAAGGCTGGAGGGCTTATTTCTCAGTGAAGCAGCGTAGTGATACCTGGAGCTAGATTGAAAAACCTGCATCCTCCTGGATCAGGTCTGTGTATCTTTCTATCTGTAAATAATCTCATGCTTCAAAGCCAGGATGGTACAGTGAAAAGAACCCTGAATTTGGAGGCAGAAGAAGAAGGCCACATTCTGCTTTTGCCACATGTAATCTGGGGACTTTGGGCAAGATATTAACTTTACATTCCTTATCAGTAAAATGGGCAGAAATGGATGTGATCTTTCCTTTGTGTAAGTCCATCTAAAATTACATACGTATATGAATTTATAACATTTTAATGTTTTGTATACACACACAAAACATATATTAATGTTGATAATTTTATAACATTAGAACATATATATACACCTACATGTATTTATACAGTTATTTAATGCAATTTTATAATATCTTTGTAATGTAATATGGTGGAATATACAATGTGCTTTAGTATTGCTTCTAAAATTAAAGACTTAAGCTTCTGGAACCTGCCTGGTTGCCAATCTACTTCCCATATAGTGGGAAGAAGAAACAGGACTTGGTTTATCCCAAATAAGGTAAAAAAAAAAAAAAAAAAAAGGGGGGGGCTTGGAATTATTGGTGTATCTCAACATTAAAACTGTCATCTCTCCCACTGGAAATATGGCAACTGTGCTGTGTTTTCTAAGATATATGCCAGCAATATTTCAAAATATGATTAACAGTGCCAATACCTTGTAAAGTTGGGCACATCTTTTCTTGTTTTGTCTTAGTGATACCGTCTATCTTTGTGAAAGCTGATATATTAAATAGCTTTTTAAAAGCCTTATTGTGGCCTTTCTTTCCCCTCGGTATAGTAGTGTAACTTTTATCGATAATAATGGGAGCTATGTTGCAGCATCTGGGGTGTTTATGTGGGTCCTGTAGTTAATGGTGATGGACCAGCCTTGAAACCGTGGCCTAGAGTTCAGGAGCCTGCTTCATTTTTTTTATCCTCTCGGAGGGATGGGAAAGTACCTGGTTATCTCTCTTTTAGCTAGCCCCCGAACTTGGAGCTTCTCTGCCTTTCTGTTTTGGTGGAAACTGGTGGATGGATACATACACTGAGATGAAATAAAAACAAATTTCATATAAAATATATGATATCCAAATCCAAAGTTAAGGAAAATTTCACCCAAGAAGACCTTACCTGAGCTTCAGCCTAAATATTAAAGACTGTATGAAAAATGTCATTTTAAAGGTTATATAAGAATTATAAACAGTTAAGAATATATAGATCAGCCCTTGATATGTATATAAGGTTTTTTTTCCTAAGCAAACCACCCATATTCACAAATCATGTAATTTTTGAGCTGGAAAAGACTGTGAAGTGGACTTATTTTATAAATGAGAGATTAAAAGGCCCACTGAGGCTAAATGCATTACCTGAATTTGTACAAAGAATTTTAATTCCTGACCATGGACACGGAAAACATTTTGATAATGAGGAACTTGATAAGTGAACAAATATATGCATGCTAGCCATAGAATGAGTACTCAATAATTTTAAAATAAATTGAATATTGGGCTTTTAAAATGCAAAGTACAGAAGTAAACTAATATAAAATTATTATTGAGAGGTTTCAGAAATGTTGGCTAGGAGGTAGGACTAACCTGCAGCTCCCACTTGGATGGACAGAACAGTGTGTGGAGACTCACACTGTCAACTTTTGCTCCGAGAACTACCACAGAAACATACCAGAAACACTGAAGGAATTCACAGACCCTTTGAAGGAAGTGGCTTCACACTGCAAACTCTGTGAGACAGCCGGAAAACTGTGAGTGTCCAAAGTGTGATGGGGTAAAGTCCACCTCTGAACACACATCCTCACTGAGGAACCTGAAAATCCAGATCACGGGAGAATGATTTAATCTTACCTAGAGTTCAAACAAATTTAAAGAACCAAGTGAAATATACAGGTAGAAGAAGCAGCAGCAAGACCCCTGTGAGCACAAAGTCCCCAGGGAACCCAGGGAAGCCATTTCTGACTTTCTCTCACAGGGACTGTTGGGGAGGGATGCCAGTAGAATTGGGGAAGGACCACATGGAGAAGGAAATTTCCAGTTGGAATTTGTAATAATTTCGATTTCCTGGGCAGAATCTGGGGCAGGGGAGGAGGGGTGGGTTGTGAATGGGAAGTGCAGATATGTGCACAGAAACCACGGCAGGTGAGAGTAGTGAGGCCGGAAAGCCCTGCTTTCTTTCTTAGTAGGGAGGCATGTAGCCTGGGGTAAAATCTCAGCCATACTCACTAGCTGCCTGGATATAAACTCAGTGCTGTTGGTGGGGCACAGTAGGTGTGAAACTGGCCTTGCTGGCTGTATAGGAACCGGGTAAGGCCAATCATTGCTAGCTTTCCCCCACTTCCCTGGTGATCTGTATGATGCAGCACAGGCAGCCATAATCCTTCTGGGAACATAACTCCATGGACCTGAGAACCACACCCCCATCCCCACAGCAGCCATGGCAAACCCCACCCAAAGAGAGTCTGAGCCAAGACATGCCTAACCCTGCCCCAACCTGATGGTTTTTCTATACCTGCCCTGGTAGCTGAAGACAAAGGATATAATCTCTTAAAAGCTCTATGGCCCTGCCTACTGGCTGAGAAACCTGAATACTTATGCAGGTGACTTTAGGGCAAGCTTGTATCCTCACTATACTACCACAGCTGATACTCTCTTCAAAGCACCACCTCCTGGCTGGAGGCCAACGTACTCTAGCCATTCAGCAACTCACAAAAGAACAACCCTGCTTGAAGAAAAGAGAAAACAATAGTTAATTCCACTGCCTGTAACATCCTGACTAACTTGAGTCTGTCTACACAACAACTTCACTGCCAGCACAACCAGCACTCAAGAAAACCAACACACTGTTAAACTACAACCAAGGAGTCTCACACAGTCCAATTCACTGCTCTGCCACCTCCACCAGAGCAGGTGCTGGTATCCATGGCTGAGAGACCTGAAGATGGATCATATTGCAGGACTCTTTGCAGACATTTCCCAGTATCAGCCTGGAGGCCAGTAGCTCTGCTGTGTGGCTAGACCCACAAGAGAAGTAACAGTCACTACGGTCTGGCTCTTAAGAAGCCCCATTCCTAGGGGAAGGGGGAGAGCACCACACCAGGGATCACCCTGTGGGCCAAAAGAATTTGAAGAGCAGCCTTTGAGTCCCAGATCTTCCCTCTGACATAGTCTGCTCAAATGAGAAAGAACCAGAAAAAAGATTCTGGTTATATGAATAAACAAGGCTCTTTAACTCCCTGCAAAGATCACACTAGCTTACCAGCAATGGATCTAAACCAAAAAGATATCTCTGAATTGTCAGAAAAAGAATTCAGAAGGTGGATTATTAAGCTTCTCAAGAAGACACCGGAGAAAGGTGAAAATCAACTTAAAGAAATTAAAATATGATGCAGGATATGGATGAAAAAAATCTCTGGAGAAATAAATAGCACAGAGAAATTCAAAATACACTGCAAATTTCCAAAATATAATTGAACAAGTAGAAGAAAGAAATTCAGAGCTCAATGACGAGGCTTTCAAATGAACCCATTACAACAAAGACAAAAAAAAAAGGAATTTAAAAAATGAATAAAGTCTCCACAAATTTAGGATTATGTTAAACAACCAAACCTATGAATAACTGGTATTTTCAAGGAAGAAGAGAAATTTAATAATTTGGAAAACTTCTTTGAGGGAATAATTGAGGAAAACTTCCCTCACTTTGCTAGAGATCTAGACATCCCAATAGAAGAAGCCCAAAGAACATTTGGGAAATTCATGGCAAAAAAGATCATCAGCAAAGCACATAGTCATTAGGCTATCTAACTTGAAGATAAACGAAAGACTCTCAAGAGCTGCGAGGCAAAAACATCCAGTAACCAATGAAGAAAAACCTACCAGATTAACAGATTTATCAGCAGAAACTCTACAAACCACAGACCGGAGTCTTATTTTTAGCCTCCTTAAACAAAACAATTATCAGCTAAGAATTTGTAGCCAATGAAACTAAGCTTCATAAATGAAGGAAAGATAAAGTTGCCTTCAAACAAATGCTGAGAAAATTCACTACTACCAAGACAACACTATAAGAACTGCTAAAAGGAGCTCTAAATCTTGAAACAAATCCTCAAAACATACCAAAATAGAACCTCCTTAAAGCATAAATCCTACAGGGCCTATAAAACCATACAACAATGAAAAAAAAAAAGATATTCAGGCAAACTAGCCCAATGAACAGAATAGTACCTCATGTCTCAATACTAATGTTGAATGTAAATGGCCTAAATGCTCCGTTTAAAAGATACAGAATGGTAGAATGGATAAAAATTCACCAACCAAGAATCTGCTGTCTTTTAGAAACTCACTTAACACACAAGACTCACATAAAGTTAAGGTAAAGGGGTGGAAAAAGATATTCCAGGCAAATGGACACCAAAAGCAAGCAGGACTAGCTATTCTGTATTAGACAAGACAGACTTCAAAGCAACAACAGTTAAAAAAGACAGAGAGACATTATATAATTATAAAATGACTAGTTTCATAGAAAAATATCACAATCCTAAACATATATGCCCCTACGACTGAAGTTCCCAAATTTATAAAACAATTACTACTAGACCTAAGAAATGAGATAGATGACAACACAATAAGAGTGGAGGGACTTCAACACTTCACTGACAGCACTAGACAGGTCAGCAACAGAGTCAGCAAAGAAATAATGGACTTAAATTATATCCTAGAACAAATGAACTTAACTGATATTTACTGAACATTCTAACCAACAACTGCAGAGTATACATTCTATTCATCAGCACATCAAACATTCTCCAAGTTAGATCATATAATAGGTCAGAAAACGAGTCTCAGCAAATGTAAGGAAACTGAAATTATAACAAGTACTCTCTCAGACCACAGTGGAATGAAATTGGAAAGCAACTCCAAAAGGTACACTCAAAACCATGCAAATACATGGAAATTAAATAATCTGCTCCTGAATGGTCATTGGGTCAAGAATAAGATCAAAATGGAAATTTAAAAATTCTTTGAACTCAGTAATAATAGTGAAAAAACCAAAACCTGTGGGATACAGCAAAAGCATTTCTAAGAGGAAAGTTCACAGTATTAAATGTCTGTATCAAAAAGAACACGAATAGACAATCTAAGGTCATACCTCAAGGAACTAAAGAACCAAGAACAAACCAACAAACTCAAAATCAAAACTAAACTCAGCAGAGGGAAAAAAAAACAACAAAGAGCAAAATTAAATGAAATTAAAACAACCAGAACAAAAATACAAAAGACCGAAAAAACAAAAAGCTGGTTCTTTGAAAAGATAAACAAAATTGATAGACCATTAGGGAGATTAACCAAGAAAAGAAGAGAGAAGATCCAAATAAGCTCAATTAGAAATGAAACAGAAAATATTACAATGTATACCACAGAAATACAAAAGATCATTCAAGGCTACTATGAACACCTTTACCTGCACAAATTAGAAAACCTAGAGGAGATGAATTCCTGGAAATATACAACCCTTCCTGATTAAACCAGGAAGAAATGGAAACTCTTAACAGACCATTAACAAGCAGTGAGATTGAAATGGTAATTTTAAAAAAATGTCAACAAAAAGAAGTTCAGGATCAGATGGATTCAACAGCTGAATTCGATCCAAAATTCAAAGAATGAGTACGAATCCTATTGAACCTATTTCAAAAGATAGATAAAGAAGAGTTTGGTATTAGGGGTCATCCTAATACCAAAACCAGGAAAGGACATAACAAAAAACTATAGACCAATATCCCTGATCAATATGGATGCAAAAATCTTAAAAAAAAAAAAAAAATTACAAGATACTGAATCCAACCCACCATGATCAATGCAGGAATGGCTTAACACATGGGAGTCAATAAATGTGATACACCACATAAGCAGAATTAAAAAAAAAAATCACAAGATCATCTCAGTAGACACAGAAAAAGCATTTGACAAAATCTAGCATGGTTTTATGATTAAAATCCTCCACAAAATCGGTATAGAAGGGACATACCTTAAGGTAATAAAAGCCATCTATGACAAACCCACAGCCAACATTATATTGTATAAGGAAAATTTGAAGTCATCCCACCTGAGAACTGGAACAAGACAACAATGCACACACTCACTACTTGTATTCAACATAGTACTGGAAGTCCTAGACACAGCAATCAGACAAAATAAAGAAATTAAGGGCATCCATATCAATAAAGAGGGAGTCAAACTGTCACTGCTTGCTGATGATACGACTGTATACCTACAAAACCCTGAAGACTCATCCAAAAGGCTCCTAGATCTGATAAATGAATTCTGTAAAGTTTTGGGATACAAAATCAATGTAGACAAATCAGTAGCACTGATATGCATCTACAGTGACTAAGCTGAGAATTAAATAAAGAACTCAACCCCTTTTATAATAGCTGTGAAAAATATATACATAGTATTCCTATACTAATCCTATCCCTAACCAAGGATGTGAAAGACCTCTACAAGGAAAACTACAAAACTCTGCTGAAAGAAATCATACACAACACAAACAAATGAAAACACATCCCATGCTCATGGATGGGCAGAATTAATACTGTAAAAATGACCATACTGCTAAAAGCAATCAACAAATTCAATGCAATTCCCATCAAAACACCATCATCATTCTTCACAGAACTACAGTATACAATCCTAAAATTCATATGGAACCATAAAACAGCCCACATAGCCAAGGCAAGACTAAGCAAAAACAACAAATCTGAAGGCATCACGTTACCCAACTTCAAACAATACTCTAAGGCTATGGTCATCAAAACAATATGGTACTGGTATAAAAATAGACACATAAACCAATGGAACAAAATGGAGAACCCAGAAATAAAGACAAATACTTACAGTCAATTGATCTTCAACAAAGAAAACAAATGCAAAGTGGGGAAAGGATACTCTATTCAGCAAATGGTGCAGAGAAAATTGGCAAGCCACATGTAGAAGAATTAAACTGGATTCTTATCTCTCACTTTATACAAAAACCAACTCAGAATGGAAGAAAAATCTTCACCATCTATACATCCAATAAAGGACTAATATCCAGAATCTACAAAGAACTCAAATCAGCAAGAAAAAAACTCAGAAAATCCCATGAAAAAGTGGGCTAAGGACATGAATAGACAATTATCAAAAGAAGATGTGCAAACGGCCAACAAACATATGAAAAAATGCTCAACATCACTAATTTTCAGGGAAATACAAATCAAAGCCACAATGTGATACCACCTTACTTCTGCAAGAATCGTCATAATTAAAACATTTAAAAAAATAGTAGATGTTGGTATGGATGTGGCAAGAAAGGAACACTTTTACACTGCTGGTGGGAATGTAAACTAGTACAACCACTGTGAAAAACAGTGGGAGATTCCTTGAAGAACTAAAAGTAGATCTACCATTTGATCCAGCATTTCCACTACTGGGTATTCACCCAGAGGAAAAGAAGTCATTATATGAAAAAGCCACTTGCACATGCATGTTTACAGCAGCACAATTTACAATTGCAAAAATATGGAACCAGCCCAAATGCCCATCAGTCAATGAGTAGATAAAGAAAATATGGTATATATACCATGGAACACTACTCAGCCATAAAAAGGAATGAAGTAATGGCATATGCAAACACATGGACAGAGTTTGAGACCATTACTCTAAGTGAAGTAACTCTGGAATGGAAAACCAAATATCAAGTGTTCTCACTTATAAGTAGGAGCTAAGCTGTGAGGATACAAAGGCATAAGAATGATACGATAAACTCTGGGGACCTGGAGAAAAGTGGGCGATGTAAGGGATAAAAGACTGCACACTGTGAACTGTGTACACTGCTTGGGTGATGGGTGCACCAAAATCTCGGAAATGACCACTAAGAACGTATCCATGTAACCAAACACCTGTTTCCCCCCACACCTATTAAAATTAAAAAATATTATCAAAGTTGTTATTGTTTTACTGAAAAGTACTAGGAAAATTCAAACTACCTTAGACATCCAGGGCTTAGCAGGGTTCTGAGCATCTACTAAGAGCTGAATAAATATTTGTTGATTAAAGGAAGCATGTTGAAAGTTTACTGGACATATGAAGAAATATCCCAAAAGAGTAATTTTTAACTTTTTCTTTTGATGACAGCTTTTATTACTGTGAAGCCCAGACTTGATAAATAGGATAGGATATGCATTATTCTATTTGAGTAGATTTCTACTACATATTTTAAAACCTGTACTGGTATTTTTTGAAGAGAAAACAATGAATGGGTCTTCTAATATTCACACAGCTACCTTTGGTGTTTTTATATCCCACAGGTCGTCTTTGACCGTCTTAGTCCATTTGGGCTGCTATCACAAAATACCTTAGATTTGGTAATTTATGAGCAACGGAAATTTATTGCTCATAATTTGGACCCTGGGAAGTCCAAGATCAAGGTGTTGGCAGATTCGGTGTCTGGTGAGGGCTTCTTCCTCACAGATAGTGTCTGCTATGTTTCCTCGCATGGTAGCAGAGGTACGCAAGCTCCCTTGTCAAACTCTCAAACTCCTGGGCTCAAGCAAGCCTCCCTCCTCAGTTTCCTGAGTAGCTGGGGCTACAGGCCTGTGCCATGGTACCTGGCTTTCAGGCCTCTTTGATAAGGGTGCTAATTCCATTCATGAGGACCGTACTCTTACAACCCAAACACCTCCTAAAAGTCCCACCTCTTAATATCATATTGGTGATTAAGTTTCAACATATGAATTTTGCAGTGACACAAACATTCAGACAACAGCACTCAGTAAGATAAATAACCGCAGCCCCTTTCCAAGCCTTCAAATTCATCTTTCTGCCAGCCTTGTTTTACCCAGGAGCCATGACCAATCCAAACTTCTTATGTCTCCTTACCACATGTCTTGGAAGCTTTAGCTATCTATGTACATCAGTACTCTTCCCCATGTGGTTTACCTTTGCTCAAGACTCAAATATCATCTTCTCTTTTAGACCTTTTTGGGCTCTCTGATGCTCTTTTCTCTTGTGCCCCAAGGCACTTCAAAGAGACCTAGTTATTTTAGTTACTTCTATGCACACAGCAGTACTTTCTATTAGTGTGAGTTTTGAGAGGGCAGACATTCATACATTCTACTGATTTTTAGGTCTACAGCAAATAAGCCCTTTACTGAAAACAGAGGGGATGCTCAGTAAATACTTGGAAAATGAATGAATGGAAAACCAAGGCCTCTTAAAGCCCCAACACCCAGTTCTCTGTACTGCTCCTCTAAGTTCTGTGATAACTTCCTATGTGTCAGGCAGAGCTGACTGGCAGTATTACTGTATCTTACTGTCACAGCAACACCTCTAAGTTGGTCCTATTGCTGGTACCCTTTTACTGATGAGGACATTGAAACTTGAGAGATATTTAGTGACTTCCTCAAAGTCACACAGCTAGTCAGTGACAGATATCCCTCAAATGATGGTGCTGTGGAAAAACTAGGGAAGAAACTCCTGACAAAGTGGACCTCGTTGGCTAAAAGCCACAATAATAACTACAGCACACTAGGACTATTATTAAAGCGGCGGCAGAATAATCCAAAACTATTACCATCTAAAACAAGGAAAGCAAGGCTCTGGGTGACTTGATGGGCCATCCAATTAACTTCTGTATTTCGAATTCCGTCAGGAAGATGGACAGACTGTTTCTACCACCTCCCCAGAAAGCGCCTCCAGAGGTGCTGCATGTGGAGATGCATCCTTCAGCCAACCTAAATGTTGCCTGATGCTCTCTGAGCTCCACGTCGATTATGAAGCTATTTTCATCACCTTCCTTTTCCTTGTTTCTTGTAATGCGCAATATATTTCTGTCCTCCCTTTTATTCAAAAGGATGTGTTTCTATTCAATGAAACAGATCGGTGGCATTTTCTACCACTAGATCATCCAACTCTCTCCTCTTACAACTTTGAAGAAAAACCTAGTAATATTTACAACAGTTTCCAGATTTTTTTAATACCTCGAAATTCACTGACAATAAGATAGGAAAAAAAGCCTTCCCACCTACCACATGGGCTTGTGAACATTTACAACGCCATCATTGTTTACGTTGAGCTCAATTCACTTTTGTCAGCAGGCTTCCCTGTACAGTTAAACTACTTTCTTATGCTAAGCTCTCTGTGAATTGTCACAATGGTTAATGAGAAATTCTGTATCAAATACTACTTAGTTTGAAGTATTTCTGCCTGCTAATTTATTACTGAGTACAAATTTCATTTTGCCAGGGCCAACAAACAATTTATTTGTTTCATGTTGAAAACTGTTTTTCAAATAAATTCTGATGGTACACTTATCAAGCCCTCTTATCTTTCATTAAACTAATGCTTTCAAGCATAATTAAGAATGAACTGGAAAACTAAGTATATTGTAATGCTCTGATATTAAAGAAGACATATCAAAATAGATTTACAATCATATCATCACATCAATCTCTACTATGACTACAATAGTATTATAACCATAATTAATTAGCTATGGTACGAATTACTAATAAATCTTTAGAAATTAAATGCCTAATTCTTCAAAACCATATGTCTGTAAATTGATTATTTAGAATTTAGAGGCTTTTTAATTAGGGAGAAATTTATGCAATGCTGTATGTAATAATTAGGAATCAGCTTTTCTGCAATACTTTTAAACATCAGCAAAAAATTAAAGCTTTGGAAAATAGTCTGGGTTAATTATAGTATTTCACTGTCAAAAATCAACATATAGGTAAAATTTAGAGGTTAATGTGGCCTTTCCATTTCTTTAACTTCCACCTAGCCTTGTGTTCTCAGTGCTTGAATTATTAACCGAATCCAAAAATCAATGAGACAGGAGAAGTCTCCTTAGTGATTTATGCCTCTAAGAAAGTTTTCATTTTATCCAATAGTTTCAGCAAACCTCATCAATCCAGGTTAAACATTTAACGCTCTTTTTTTTTTTTTTTCTATTCCCTAAGGATAAAGCTGGGATATTTCTGAACCTTGCCATCATTTTTGGTAAGTGATTATTTTGACATAAGACACAAAAGCTGCTTTGTCAGGAGGGTGGGAATGCCATTTGGGGTCGAACAAAGACATTGCTGAAGTGAGACCTCATTATGTGTGTGGTCAAAAGACCCAAAGAGATGGGAAAGAGGACCTGATGGTGAGCCACTTTACACTCTCAAGGGCCTGCTGAGAGTGGATTTCAAAGCCAAGGGCCTCCTATGTCCAGAAGACCCGTGGGGAGGCAGCCTGGGACGTATCTTATTTCTGCCTACACTAGAGAAAGGTGTGGAAGATACTATAAATAAGAGAGAAATACTATAAAAAAAAAAACAAGAGGAATGATTGCCTACACAACACAGAAGCCAGTTTTTTTCTCCTTCCTGCTTCACCTCCTCCCCACTTCAGTTCTCTGAATCCAACCCAGCCAGTGTGTTTCCTTCCCCTAAGGTGCTGCAGGAAAGAGGGTGACCTGGAGGAAATTCACTTTTGTTCCTCTACATATTTCCCATAATGTCTTCTTTTTGAATTCATTTTCTTTAATGAATACCTGGATCTTCATTCTCCCCAAGCCAGTGTCCTCCTGTCCAACAAGAAAAAAGAATTTTTCTCCCGTGATGGGTCCAAAAGGAATGAAGCCACTGTTTTCTCCTGCTGGGTTTCTGCTGTGTATCTTCAAGCCGTTTCTTCATCTGAAGGTCTTCTAAAAACGCATTAAACGTCTTGAGCATATGCTTAAGAGCGACAATTGCTAATAGATGCTTTTGTACATTTGTACTCTGGCGGAATTGGTCTTCAATTGTTGCTCACAGAAGAAAGGAACTGTAGCACCTCTGTTCACTGTTGCTGGCAGGTAACAAACTTGAGATGAAGCCACATTTACAGGGGAAAAATTGCTTACGCCCACAGAATGAAATTTCAGGCTTTGACAGCTGTTAGGTAAGTAAATGAGAATTATTTTATTCTGGGCGAATGTAACACCTAGCACATCTTGAATAATGAGAAGAGTTGGTGGCCCGAGGGCGGTGACACCCCAGGTGGTACATGTTCAGAAGAGTCTCCAGGAAAGAAATCTATGGAACTAGTGGCCAAACAATTGCCCCCTTATCAAAGCATGACTCCTCATAATCTCAAGTGGAAGGTACACCTCCTCTCAAAGGGAACCTCAGAAAATGACTTTAATTCTACCATGTGAACTCAACGAATATAGCACTGACTCTGAGAAGGTCCTATTTGAAGGCCCAAGGCCTCCGCCTGAATCCAGGATACCTTCATCTCATGCCTGGATGCTTTTAACAATCTCTCAACTGGTTTCATGACTTTAATCTTTGCCCTGCAGCCAAAAAAAACAAAAACAAAAACAAAAAGAAAAACCCCTCTAAAAAGCTACTTTTCCCCTTAAAAAATCGTTCAGTAACTCCACCTACCATCAACAACGATTCCACTTCTTGACAGAGACTTGCAAGGCCCTCCCATGCCAGTTCCTGTTGACCTTTCCAACTTCATTTCTCACTGCGACCCCCCACTCCACCCCACCCACTGTGCCTCTGAGAGGTTGCTCCCTTTCCCTCGTTCCCTTTCCACTTTGCTGGCAACCTGCAGATTTCAGCTTTAACTGCTCCCTTCCCCAGGAAGCCTTCTCTGACTTCTTAAGTGGGTTAGATGCCCTCTTTCTGTGCTTCCACAGCTCTGTCTGTGTCCCTGGTATATCTTTGCCGGACGGCTTGTTCATGTTCTGTCTCTGGATCCTTCAAGGTTGCAAGGGACAGAAACTCAGCTCCGATCAGTTTCAGCTAAAGAGGAAACGTGCCGGACACTGCGTTAGCTCACAGACGGATGGAAATGCCAAACGAACGAGCTTGAGGAAAGCAGAAACTCCGGCCCCTCCCAGATCTCTGGATTCTGGTCATGGTGTGTCTCTGAGAGTTCTGGTTGCTCCTTTTTAGGTCATGTGTTTGCCTAGACTAAGAACCATGACCCTAGTTTAGGAAAGATATAAGAAGATGGAGAATCCCACTCACAACACTTTTCATGCCCTTGGGTAACAGAAAGGGAAGAAAGGGGAACAGAAGGAGGGCCGGGCAGGCTGGTGTGTAGATCACCTGCTGCCGCACAGCTGACAACCACAAAACCTCAGGACAAACAGCAATAGGTATTTATTTTTAATGCAATTGCAGGAGGTCAACTGACACAGACTTGAGGGCTTTGCTTTAATCTGAAGGTCTGGGTGAGCCAGGATCCTTGTGGTGGGGGAAACTGAGGCTTACTCCATGGAGGCTCATTCGGGGACCCAGGCTGAAGGGGAAATGTCACCTTTTCATTGTCAGTGTCTTGCCCAGTGGCTGACACCTAGGACACATGCCTCATAAATGTGAATTTAATAAATGAGTAATCATGCCCAGTGTCCAGTAAACTTCCTCTTTAGCTTAAGCTGATTTGAGTTTCTGTCCCTTGTACCCTTGAAGGATCCGGAGACAAAACATGAACAGGAAATATAGTCTGATAAAGACATACCAGGGACACAAAGGGGGCTGTGTGGTTCTTTCTATGGATCTTCGTCAAATCGAGAAGTCAGGAAAAGGGTGCTTGCGACAGAGGGAATAGTGTGAATCTGGTATGACGAGAGGGAAGGCACGTCTTAGAATGGCTATGTGACTAGAATACGTGGAGCGCATTGCAAACCACAGGGCTAAGTCGGTAAATAAGGGACAAGTGTGGAGGGAGGGGTGTATGCTTTGTTCTGCCTCTAAGTATCTATTAGGACCATGGGGTACAACTTAACGTATGGCCTCATAGGTAAGACTTTATGAGGCATTTATGGCAAAACAGATTGTAGGTGCAATGCAGAACGGAATAATTTGGAACCAGTGCACCTACTCGAATTTCTATTATTATAGCTGGCTAATGAAGAAAAGACATGCACTTAATTGAGTAAATACTTTATTTCTTATCCTCTTTTAAGCTTTCTGAACGTACAGAATTTGGCTAGCTAGTTTTCTACCCTTGAAAGCATAAAGGCGGCTGGACTGTCTGAAAGTGTTCTTTTCTGGGAATACGTACATAGACAAGTGAAATAAACTGCAACTCCTGGTGCCAAATATATCACACATCAGCCCACCTCCTGCCAGGGCAGGCTCGTAGCAGAGAAAAGAATGTTCTCAGGTGAGGAGGATGTCAGCCTCATTCTAGAAACAGAGGAGCCAGTCCTGCATGTGGGTGTGATTTCAAAGCTAGAGTTCTGATGCTACAAAGAAGAAGAGGGCTGAGGAACAGGTCCCTGCCCCCCTGTCCTCAAACAGCAGTACAGGGCCATCACCATCTACACCTTTTCATTTTAAAGACAGGAGTTGAGAGTCCCGTTCAGCATTCTAAACACAAGCCTTCTGCCCAATATAGAGGACAACTCTCATTGTTATTCTATATGCTGCTCATAGCCCACCCTATTGGTTAATAGGAAATAACAACAATAAACAAGGCTTGCTCTCTGGAGAGAGGGAGGGAGGAAGAGAGGAGACGGAGAAAGAGAAGGAAGGAGCTGTTGAAGGAAGACTTTTTTCAGATAAAAGCCAGACAACTGGTTAACAGCTGCTATGCAGTAATGGGGGAGCTCTGCTGGGGTGTGGGGGCTCATGGTCCCCAGATCATTCTAACGAGATATGCTGGGTATTTGGTGGAAAAGTCGATTCTGCTTGATGGTTTGTTTCAAGAGATTAAGGGGACAGAAGTTAAATTATGTTTCTGTTTTTTCTTTCTCCAAATGAAACTCATTCTAAACACCCAACTGAAAAATGATCTTACAGATCTGTGTAGTGTAATCCCCACCTACATGTTGCTATTCAAATTAAAAATTAAAAAAGAAGTTATTTAGTGGTTGCCAGATTAGATGGCATCAATATAAAACATCTGCATCGTCACACACAGTTACACTGGACAGCGCTGCTGGATACTGATGTGACCATTCTCTAACACCGCTAAGCCCCTTCGTTCTACCAGCTTGGAGTCTGGGAAAATACTGGAAAATGTCAGAGGCTGTCAATACAGGGGCTGCCAAATCTAATAAGCAAATTACCTTTTCATTTCTTAGGTTCAGAAAGGGGCTTCCCTGCTGAGGACCCATGCTCTTTCCACGATGAAGAACTAGAGACCGTCTTGTGCAGTGGGCTGGCAGAGGGGAGCCATACAGCGAAGTAGAAAATGCTCAGGATCGCAATTCTGAGGATGTGAACTCTCACTTCGGCTCTATGACTCATTTTGTGCCTTTCATCCCTACAATTTCTCTGAACCTCAGTCTCTGTATCAATAAAATAAGACTAATCAACCAATATGGCTAAGTAAATATAAAGGTATAACATCCTAATCAAACACAGGAATTTGTATTTGCAGAGCAAATGCATCAGTAGCACACCTTTGGGAATTATTGCTTTTAGGTGGTAGCTGTGAACCATGGAGCTCCTAGTCTAGGTGTTCTCACTTTGGTTCTTCCATGAGGACTTCTGGGAAGTCTGTCTATGAGTAAAGGTTGTGGCCCATGATCTACTGTTGCTTTGGGAAGTCTCCAGCAGCTAATGTCAACTGTGTTTTCCTGATACATTTAATAAGAGAGGTATATGTAATCCTCTGCCATATTTAACAGAGAGGTTCATAGGTCCTGTAAATCACCATGGTACTCTTTGGTACATAGGTAATGCCACAAAGATCACTACCATCCATGTCCCTGTGGAGGGGAAGTTCTCCCACCACCCCAGAGCTTCCAAAGGAGCCCACAGTGATTTGCCCTAAAGAGTATCAATGTGAAAAGTTTCTAAACATGCCTCAAAGGAGACAATCTGAAAATTTGAAACACAGGTCATTGCACACTTACTGCCAGTTGTCCTGATGATTTTGAGAGGTGAAAGGCACTCACGTGTCAATCTACATTTGGACCATCTAGTCTTGCCTACCTATTCCATGAGAATAAAGAACATCTCTTTGTTTTCATCTGTCCTCACCTATATGCTTTTGGACTCCTACTTTTTGAGCCCAAACAAACAAGCAATTCACTACTGGGGCCAAAGAAGGAGATGATTCTCATGTTCCTCAGAATATTGCTGTCTTGCACCCATAGGTTGTTCCCTACTCAAGTTACTTCGAAGATCACAACAGGGATCATACAATGGCTCGGGCTGTCGCTGGTGGTACTGGTGGGGGACTGAGATGGAGACAGCTCCATTCTATATTCTGGAGGCAGCTTGAGAGTAGAGAGGGGATATCCACCCCTCAGTGGTAGTTCTCAAATGTCACCATCATCAGAATCACTTGAAGGGTTTGCTAAAACTCAAATTGCATGGCCCACCTTCCAGGTTTCTCATTCAGCTGACCAGGGGTAGGGCAGGGATAGGATGTGAGAACGTGCATGTCTAACAGATTCCTAGGTGATGCTCATGTGGCTGGTCCAAGCACTCAACTTTGAGAACTGCGGCTTTAGGACTTTCTCAAGCTTCATTCCATATGTACACATGCAAGGGGAAATGCATTTCTCAAAACATCTGTTTCCTTGAATGTGATGCCAACTTGAGTGACAAAGCAAATGGTAATGGCCAATACGTGCATAGCTCTTACGGTGTTCTAGGCACTGTTTTAAGTGCTTATCTATACTAACACATTAAATCCTCAAAAAAATTGTATAAAGGTTGTATTATATTATCATCTTTATTTGACAAATGTGATCCAGAAAAGTAACTTTCCTAAGGTTATATAGATAAAGTATGCATTAGGGTTGGTGCGGGAACACAGGAAGTCTGGCACCAGAGGCTACCACCACTGTACTACACTGCCTCTCCCTGCAGCCCCCTTCCTTTTCTGACATTATCCTCATCCCCAGGCAAAAGACAACATCCCTTTAAGAGAGTCCTCCTTGGGAGCCTCCCTTAAATTGGATGTTAACAACCTCAAGGCTGTTTGACGTCGGCCTTGGTCAAGTTTATTTTTAATACCTAGTAACTATAACAGAGCAGTTTCTCATTTGCCTATACCCTGTCATTTTGGGAGTATGCTTGATTCAATAATTATTATTTTACGAGGAACGCACAAAGACTTGACAAATAGACAACGGGAAGCCTGAGTGAAGGAAGAGAAACAATAAACAGGAAAGAGGAAATAATAAAGCAATAGGAAGAAGGGTAAAAATAACCAGATGGAAAGGTCGAGGTAGATAAAATGCAGGAGATAAGGATGGGAGAGAAAAATGCAAAAACTAAACACCCATGACAGAATAAAGTCCGAGTGTATTAGCATACTGAGAAAACAGAAATATAAAACCTAAGCATAAAACCAGATACGATGAGTGAATAGAGGACACGAGAAGAGGAGGAAATTAGCAGGGGGAGGGAGACGAAAGTTGCCACTAATTGGATTTTGAACTCCAGTTACTATAATTGGGCATTTAAGCTGTATCAACATTCTCCTTCATCTTAGAATATTTCACAATCTTTTAAACTACAGGAAACGCCATTTGATTTTGTCCCAACTCTGGCCACTCAAATCCTGGTTGCTTGTTTATTTTTTCTTGAGCAAGAAAAGTTTCACTAAGGGCTGGCATGCAGGATAAATCTTTTAGAGGAAAGAGGGGGAAATAATTCAATAGGAAGGAAGGATTCATTATGACAAGGGCTGGGTCAGGGAAATGGCCACATAACTGCATTCCTGAAAGCAAAGGCCTGCAAAAAAACTAAACCTGTGTTAAGGCTGTTTGCTCTGCCCTGGGATTGAGTTGGGGTCATTCTGGAGGCCAGTCACAGAGCCTGAGACTCCGAACGTTCTGTTTTAGATTAAGAGCTGGGTTCACTCAACGGGTACAGAGTGGGAAAGACGATGGACAGTGTCAGCGCTAGTCTGAGGGCTGGCATCCTGCATGTGAGGATCCCATCACTCTGGGACCTCCCTAGGAGTTGTTTGTTCCATTAAATGGGGCACAGGAGGCCAGCCTTCACTGTTGATTCTTTCCCTTTCCCAGTAGTTGTCAGATTCTTCTTTTAACATTTCTATTTTGATATAATAGGAGATTCTTGGATTTTAAAATGGTGTACTTGCAAAATGTATTATCTTTTTCCCAAAATGAGTTCTTATCCAGTCCAACATGAATTTTCCAGCCATGCAGCTTACACGGTCATTCTTTCTGCAGTCTTTCAGAATCTGTCCTCTGGGGATACACCTCCCTCTTCTCATAGTTCCCTTGATCCCTAAGGAAAGTTATCTGAGGGACTGTATTACTAAATTTCATAGAATCTGAGACACAATTGAGTATGAAAAGAGGCACCATTAATTCATGCGCCACTAAGAAAAAGTCTTCATATTAAACAAGATATACCATTAGTTATGAGATATACCTCAACTTGAGAGAGATTGTAATATAAAATAAATGGTGTCTCAGATCTGTGAAATGTGACATCTTCTCTATTTGATTGTAATCTCCCTGAGAGTAGTAACTGTGCCCTAAGTTCTTTACCTGCTAAGTCACTCCAAGGCAAATAGCTTTTTGTATTTTCCAAGTGTTCTTGCTGACAACTCTGACTGCATTAAGTATGTGTGTTTATGTGTGAGTTGGATTACACATTTGCAAAGCACATTAAAACCATTTTGTCCTTAAATCCTCCTAGGGAATTCAAGAATGGGGTGATCACTGAATTGCATTTCTCGTTTATAGATGATCAGCCTGAAGCTTACAGACATGATCTGACATACAGCACTAGGTCACCAGTAAGAGTTGAAATTAAGACCTGCAGTTAAGTCTGAGTCTAGTCATGTTTTATGTTTCTATGTTCAAGAAATAGTAGAAAATAGAAAGATGTGGACTCCTCACCTCCTACTCCAGTTCCTGAGAAAAGTCCTGCATTTGATTAGAAAGTAACAAATGTTTCCAGGCCCTAGTATGCTCTGGCACCGGGTTCCTTATTTTATCTCTGTGGCAGCTACCTGTCAACATGTGACGCTTGGAGCTGAGGGTGGGGAGTTTGTACACACCAAGGCTATCTAAACAGACCATTAAGTGGTAGTAAAGTAACACATGTGAATGACAGGTCAATAAATTCCCAACAACTTATGTTGCCTGCAAGAAGCCGGCTGTTGCTGAGTGTTGTTGTGTTTACATAAAATCAATTTTACAAGCAATCTTAAATAATTAGGGAAGATGCCATCACACAGAGGACAGTCTACATTCACTGTAATAGCTCTGGCATTCATCTCATTGATCCCTTTTGTCTGATACTACGTGCAGGTATTTTTTTCCTCCCAAGCTGCTATCTTCCCTGATAGCTTCTTTAGGAGATACTGAAATACTACCTTATAAGAAACCAAGACACACATTCTTATCAGTATTTTACAGACCAAAGACCTTGAAGTTACCTATTAGCTGAGTTTTCCTGAAGCTCAGCTTTATATGTATTTTCCTTTAATTCTCTAATCTCAAGCCCTGAAAACATTTTGGGACAGATAAATTGAGGAAGGGGGAAGGTACCATAGATAGTAAACATAAAAGTTTGAGAAAAAATTAAAACTGTGTTGGGTTTTATGATGATAGCAGAGAATGTGTAGATGAATGTACGTTTCTCTCTCAATCTTCTGGCCTTCTAGATGAGGCTAAGTTATCCTTTGTAAAGTTTAAATAGAATATATATCTACTTTTTATTGACAGCAAATATCTATTAATAATACATTGCAGGGGACAGGATAGGATGAAACCAATGGTCCCGCTGGGGACATAATTCCTTTAGGGACTCCTGTACCAAGGATTTACAAACCAGAGGCATCACACCCCTTCAGCTGTCCCGTCAGGTAGAAGGGAGCCACTCTGCTGGTGACGTAGAGCCATAAATCCTCATGTACCATGGAGCACTGTGGCTTCCATCTGTTTCCTAAAGTGCCTACATAAACTAAGTCTTTGTAAGCCATCTGCAAAATGCCCTCGTGCATGTGGTGATTTTGCAACTTCAAGTAAGGTTCATTTTAATTGTCATTGTTAAGATCAATGCTTTGCAGCTGTCTCTCTTCTACAGATGAAAAACATAACTTTGATGGCTAATATGATGAATTCTTATGTTATTTTTTTTACATCTAAATTGCTGCATTTCAGTGCCTATGTCTGTCTACTACATGCCTAACAAATATTTTTGAATTAAAAATATTATGACTTGCATGATCTGCACATGTACCTCAGAACCTAAAGCACAAATGTGTGTGTGTGTGTGTGTGTGTGTATATATATATATATATACACACAAAACAGAACAAAAAACCAAAAAAACAAAAACAAAAAACAAGACATTATGACTAGAAAAAGGTAGAAGGCAGTAATATGGGAACAATATTAAGAATCCCAGATTTAAAACGTGGGCGTTAGCTAGTGCTTAGTTACTAAGGAGCCATGTGAGGGTGTCATTTTTCCCATTTGGAAAAATGAGTGTGTTGGGTTAAGTGACTTAAAGGTCCCCGCCAGCTCTAACATTTGGGTTTTAAATTTTAACCATAATCCTCTCACGGGAAACTCAAACTTTGCTTGAATTTTCTAATCTAGGGAACAACGGAACATGACCCAATTTGGAAACTGTGTCCCCTCACTTTTTCTTTACAACCCCAACAAAACGTTTTTATAAATCAGCTCAGAGATTTTCAGTTGCCATTAATAACCTATTTTAAAGTAAACTACTTAGTATAAAAGATGACTTGGTTAACTCTGGTAATTTTTATCTGCTTAAGAAAACCTATTTTCTATTACTATACTTTAAGTAAAAATAAAAAAGCAACAATTATAAAGTAATATCTGACCTACACAGTGCCACACCCAGCACGCAAGAATGCTGCCATTGCATTAGGACTGTTTATGTGACCCCCACTTATGTCTATCTGCACGTTTCTTCCTCTGTCTGCCTTGTAAAGTTCAAAAGCAATGCACAGCTCTGAACACTGTTTTGTCAAGTCCCCTTTTCAGTAGGGGTTGGTATTTATTCTAACAAGAAAAGCAAAGCAAAAACAATTAGACAAAGTCCAGGAATACCTGTTCTTTGACTGCTGATAAGCTCAACTGCATGGGGCATGTCTGAGAGGAATCCATCATTAACACAATGTACTATTTGTCCAAATATCTATAGGTCACATTATTTCTCTACGAGCTAGTGATAGAAAAAGCAAAACCAAGATGGGTTATTAATCACTTACTCAGTATTTCTCAACACTAAAACATAGATTGAAAGAAGAAAAAACATTTGTCATTTATTATAAAATGAGCCACCCAGGTCCCACCAAGACCATCTTTTACACATGGCACACTGGGTAGGCTCCAGGAGACGCAGAAGGTTAGAAATGGGACCAATGCCTAACAGAGGACACCCTGGTAGTTTTCATTTCCTTGAGAAGGAAATGGAAATTCAGATTTGCACGTCTTTTCTATTTGTGTTGGAACCGCCTCCCCCAGGGGTGTGGGAATACACATGGATGCAATGAGCCAAACAATTCTTGGGACAGCATGATAGCATTAGAAACAGGTAGACCTGGAGAGAAAAGTTCAAGTATCCATTAATGCCAGCAGAAAAGAAACAGTGTGGTTTACTGGCTATTCACAGCTGTCAAGATGATGGGGAGTTGTATAGGTAGGTGCATTTTTACACATCTGTCAGCAGAAACCTGTTTCCAAATTTAAAAATCTACTACTCAGGAACAGTACGTGTACTGTTGACTCTCCCAGGTGGTTTCACAGAGCAAGGAGTGGGTTATGAGGTGACATCAAGACAAGGTTGTATCTGAGGCCATGAAGACCGGCAATTAGGGAGGCAAAACTTTCTTCTTTTAAAGTGTATTCTACATTAACAAAAGATGGCATTTTGAAACAAATTGGACTTGTGTCCTAGTGGACAATAATGGAGACCCTACTATGTGTTATGCACTAGGCACCTTTCTGGGGAGTTAGTAAGGGGCTTCCAGGAGGTAAGAGTGTGGTGGGTAAGGGAATGGTAAGATATCCAAAGTGGAGTGAGCGAAATGCCATTTTATGTGACTGATTCTACACCAGTTAGTAACAGCCCGACTCTGAGGTTTTCTTAATAAACAGTACAATACATCATTAGACCTGCAATAAAATAATACTGGAAGAGCTAACATTTACAGAGTACTCCCTATGGGCCAGGTATGGTTTTAAGAGCTCTACATGTATTAGCTCATTTACTCCTCATTAATCCTGAAGAGTCAGATGTAACATTATCCCCATTTCTTAGATGAGAAAATTGAACCATGGGGAGGTTCCGTCACCCTTAAGGCCACAGAGCCAGTAAATGGTAGGTAGAAACCTGAATCCTGGAAGTCTGGCTTCACAGTGCAAGCTTCTGAACATTCCCTTTCAAAACAAAAAATGATATGGCTGATTGTAGCTGGCCACAAATAGCATCTCAATTTTGATCATGGTACTTGCATCCCAGCATACATCTACATGTTTATACACAATCAGATAATTTATAGAGAGAAGGGACTGTATAGATTCTCTCAACTAATTTGTGGTGATCAATTTTCAACTGGTAAATATGGAAATGTAGACCTCTCAAGAATCCAAGTTTGCTTCAAACAAATGTATTCACTATTTGACCTACATCTATCACCCCATTTAGTCCCATTATCCATTACAATGGTAAAAGCGTACTTCTTCAATCCCAACAAATACTGATGGAAACCAGGGAACCCAAAAGAAACTAATCACCTTGCCTGACTCCACAATCATCATTGCAAAGCTCCTCAGTAAGGTGATAACCACTGATATTAACAGGACAGTAGCACCAATACAGACACCTTCAGAGTTAGGGATTTGATGGCTGTGGCATTTCTTACAACACCCACTGTTCTCAAGATATAAAACAGATCATCATTATGAGGTAATGCAGCCCCAGGAACAGGGTGGTAGAAATACATTGTTTTTGTTGAGAAGATACTGGCTCACCTACTATGCATAGGGTCCTACATTTATTACCTTGTTTGAAGCTAATGATTTTTCAGAGGTGGAATATGCTGATGGATGATCATTTTCCGGGCTTTATTTTTTCCCTGGCAGATCTCCTGTAACAGATTTGGTGGCTAGCACCATGGAGTAAGGATTTTTCATTGTTTGTTGACAACCTTGTTTATTTCTCTCCGTTTTAAGTACTCAGTCAAGGCGATTCTCAGCCTAGAAGATGATCAGTGCATTTTGCACCAAATGAAAGATAGCAGGTTTCAGAAAACGAACCCAGGGAAAAAAGGAAGGAAAATAAAATAATCTTAGAGTCTTCCCTGTGGTGTTTTCTCTTCCCTGTGGTGCTCCTGCAGTTCATTTGCAGGCAAAGTTAAGGTTAGAACTGCTCAGTGTAGCTAAATGTGTGTTAAGATAATGAGCCCTGCAGAAAGACACCTTGTTCATTCTGAAAAAGAACACACATTTAGGTTGAGTCCGCTCATGTCAGAGCCTATGGAGGATGGCTATCGTTTGTCCGTTTAGATCTATGATCTGCTCTCCATGTCTCTTCTTGTCCCAGGAAGTTAACATCTATTCTGGCTTCTGGTTGGAGACTGATTAATAAGCAAAAGGAGACTGAGTTTGAGATACTTATCTCCCCAGCTCCCACCCAGTTAGGGGCAGCAGGAAGCTGTGTTCTGTTACCAAAGACCGCTAGCTTCTATGGGGTAGCTCACCCTTACACTCTCCATGATCGGGTGACTGTTCCCTTCACCCTAGGCATGATAATAAAGCCTTGCTATTGCTAGTATCGGGGCACTTCGTCATCTCTTGTTGATCTCTCTTAAGCCTACCTACATCTTTAGACTTTCCTCAATTAGAATACCTGTTTCCTGCTGGGAACTTACCCGATGTAACGTCTGGTTTGTGATAACTGGCCCTGAGACGTGTCTACATGTTCCCAGTCCTCAGACCCTGTTTCTTGCTGTTTCTATGGTTTGAGCATGGTGTGTGAACGTATTTACATGTGGTACAGTGCTCTCTAGGTGCTGACTGACCCCAGTGCCTGGCTTTAACATCCCACATCCAGCTACGTCCACTCAACCCTCCCACCCTCACTATTCACTCTGCTCACGACTCTTGGGCCTCTGGAAGTTAAGGAAGATTCCAATTTGAACATGAATTTGTCTGATAGTGGGTTGAAATATTGAAATATACCTAGGGATTTTATACAACCACGAGCTGCTCTCACTTTATTTTGCTTTTTGTAATTTAATATATGACGGTTCCCCAACCATGTACTCTATCTAGTCAGGCATTACTCGGGCTCCTCATGTGTGAGCTACCCTGATTTTTGGTTCATTCCTTTCCTGCCAGTTAGTCCCCCATCACCTGGAGCTGGAAGTCAACCCAGACAAAGACAAATGGCCTCTCTACAGTTCAAGTCACTGATGGGTATCCCATAAAAACCCTGGCTCTCAAAGTTAGAAGGAAGTGTGAGGGGTTCTGTGGTCCATTCCCTGTCATGGTAGTAGAGGAGAGTTTAAAGCTCCCTTTTAATTACCAGAGGAGAATACCCAACCATACAGATCTTAAGACTATGAGGCAATCAGTTCTTTAAGTGCTGTAGAACACTGGGTGACTGACCTACGGACTGGCTTTTATACCTAAAAATGACTAGAGGAGAAGAAACATTTAGGATCTCTCAACACTAATGAGATTATTTATTCCAACTTCTGGGAACTTGTTATTCCTTGTCTTTCCAGCTCAACAAAAGCAATGTCTCAAAAGTGTAAGGGTCTGCACATGCCTTCTCATGTTCCTCACTGCTTTTCTGGACCTTCTCATTCACTGCACTCTTTCTTCATTTCCTATGTTGGTTTCTCATCCAGCAGAACACTGAGTGTGGTAGACTCCTCGGTAAGTCCCCTGGGATTCCTTCTCTTCTCTATTAGTACCATCTGTCTTTCTCTCTCAGAAATCTCATCTTGACTCATCTTGACCATGGCTTTAAATACCATCCATACGCCAAAGACTTCAACAATTTTCTCTCTAGCCCCGATCATCCTCCTGAACTCTAAACTTCTGTATCTACCAGCCTGCTTGCCTGTTTTCTCCCTTGGATGTCTAACGCATATTTCAGACAAACACTTCCAAACCAGAGCCTGTGCCTTTCCTGTCCTCTCTGCATCCCCACCCTGCTCCTCCATCATTCTCCCTGTCAGTAAAAGATACTCCTCGTCACCAAATTGCTCACATCACAAACCTTGTACTCTTATCTTTCCCTTCACCCTCATTCCCAATCCATCAGTAAATCCTGTGACTTTATCTACAATGCGCATTCCAAATCTATCCATTTCACTCTTTAATTTTTTTTTAATTTTACATTTTTATTTTCCTTTTTTGAGACAGGGTCTTCCTCTGTCACTCAGGCTGGTGTGCAGTGGCATGATCACAGCTCACTGCAACCTCAGCCTCTCTGGATGAAGTGATTCTCCCACCTCGGTCTCCCAAGTAGCTGGAACTACAGGGATGCACCACCAACTGTGGCTATGATTTTTTTTTTTTTTAAAGACAGGGTCTCATAATGTTTGCCTAGGCTGTTCTCAAACACCTGGGCCCAAGCTGTCCCCTTGCCTCACCCTCCCAAAGTGCTGGGATTACAGGTGTCAGCCACCACACATAGCCCATTTCCCTTTCTGCAGTTAAAAACTACCATCTTCTCTTGCCTAAAACATACTACAGCTCCCTAACTGGTCTTTTGGCTGTCACTATTATGTCTCCTGCAAAAATTTCTCCTTGAAGTAGCTGGAGAATGACTTATTAAAATCAGTGGTTTTCATGCAGGAGTGATTTTGTCCCACAGGGGACATCTGGCAGTATCTGGAAGCATTTTTGGTTGACATCAACGTGGCATTTAACGGGTAGAATCCAGGGTTGCTGCTACATATCCTACAACACACAGAATAGGTCTCACAATAAAGAATTACCCAGACTGAAATGTCAATAGTGCCAAGGCTGAAAGACCCCCGTTTAAATGGAAATCTGACCATGCTGTGCTCCTATTTAAAACCCAATGGTTTCTGTTTGCTTTTAAAATCCAAACTTTTCACCCTGGCCTACAAGGTTTCACAGGATGTGGTCCCACATGTTTCTTGGGCCTCCTCTACAGCTCTTTTTAGTTCTTACTTTCCCTCAAACAGGCCAAGTTTAGCCCTTCAGACATTGGTGGCAGCTGTGAGCCTGAAATGCCCATCACCCAGATACTCCCAGTGCTCAATGTCAAATGTACATCCTCAGTGAGGCCCTCCCTGACCGCTCAACATCAGGACTCCCCATAGACTTTCTTTCACACCACATCATATTTTATTTTTGCATGTATGACTCTATTTTCTGGTTTACCTATTGTTTACATATCGATTGTCAGCTCATGCGAGCTGGGAACATTTTCTAACTTTATCCACAAAGCCACAGTAAATGCTCTATAAATATTTGTTGAATGAATGAACTTCATGTTTGTACAGTAAAGGTCGACTAGCTTTGTGTGCTTTTTAAGTAGCCTAATAAGGAACACCTACATTTGAGCATAATTTTTGCCCCAGGGCCAACATTTATTTAAAAACACTTACTGAGCCGCCCCGCCCACCCCCACCTACCCCCCCCACCTACCCCCCCCACCTATCCCCCTCCCCCCCACTGGAAAAGTACCCTCCTCATCTCTAAATATTGGCAATCCTTTTCTATTGGCTTGCAAATTCATTTATTTCTTCATTAATTCAATAATCAGCAAATCAGAAACAGTGAAACATATTTTGCTCTTAAAAATGAGGAACCCTCAGGATTGACCTGCCAGCACCATCTCCCAAGAAATCAAATCTGATTACATCACTTCTTTGCTTATATAAATAATAAATATTAAAGACTAAGTTTTCTGAAAGTAGGTGATATTCATTACCAACTCCACTGCCTATTGTACTGTTTAAAGAATTCTTCCATTTCTCTAAAATGCAAGAGAAAAAACATCTCAATTGCCTAGTCTAGAAATTCCCAGACCTTTCTATTTCATGAAGTAATTAAAACAGCTAACCAGGAAACAAATTTGGAATCTGCTATGACTTGCCAACTTTTCATTTTGCCAAGAAAGGACATTAAAAAAGAAAAACAACTATTATTTACTGCAATTATCATTTCATAAAAGGAAAATTTTCAAGCTCCTACCCCATAAAAAGGGTAAGAACATTCTCAGCATAAAGAGAAGTCTTTTAGCTTGAAGAAATTTTTGTTTATAAAAAACTAAGGTTTAAAAGATATTTTCTTATATATTCTCATTTCACAGAGGAGCACCAAAAACTTAATTGCCTGCTGCTCCAGTACATGGCACTGTCTGCCTCGACACTCCCTTGATTCTTCTGAAATTTTCCTATGAGATTGAATAGTCACATTTCCTTTTGTTGTTTTTTTTTGTTTGTTTTGAGACAGGGTCTCACTTTGTCACTGAGGCTGGAGTGCAGTGGTCTTACCTCCTGAGTTCAAGCAATCCTTCTGCTCCAGCCCCCCACGTATCTGACACTACAGGTGCATAACACCATACTTGGCTAATTTCGGTATTTTTTGTAGAGATGCGTTTTTATCATGTTGCTCAGGCGGGTCTCAAATTCCTCAGCTCAAGCAATCTGCCCATCTCAGCCTCCCAAAGTAATGGGATTACAAGTCTAAGCCACCACGCCTGGCCAAATAGCCACATTTCAGCTGAGATAGGGGACTGATACAATTCCACCAGCATTTATTGAGGCCCTGCTATGTGCTTGGACCCTGAAGTAGGTGGTTTGCCAAAGCATAGAAAGCAGAGATGCCATCTTTTAAGTTAAGATGTGTCCACTCCTGTGTTCCCCTTTTGCCATTTCAGGGAAGCACTTCCGGGCAAGACCAAGAACATGAAAAGAAAATTCTCCTATCAAAGTGTAACTGAAGCCATTACGGTGGGTGCCAAAGGAGATTGCTCAAATGCTACTATAGCCTGGAATTGTCTGCCAAAATGATGCTCTGTGCCTACATTGAAAACCCCATTTTTCAAGTAAACGTTGATAAGCATGTCTGTCTTGTGCTTTTCCTGGTATTATTCCAACCTGAGGAAATACTAGAGAAAAATCTCTTTAGATCTCTAGTTTCACATGTTTAGATCGACAAGAAAGAAATGATGGAATATGAACTCTTGGCTGGCAATAGGCGCGTATGACACAGGCTGCCTGTTTAAGGGTCATCTTCTCCTCTCCCTTTTTTAATCCAGATTTATGACATCTGCCTGTGGCTACAGTCCTGAGGATTCTGCCACAAGAAAAAAAAGGCTAAATTTGGGCATAACAGTAAGTTCACCACCCTGTGAGTAATCTCTTTACCTTGTGAGTAAAATGAGGCCCATCAATAATTCCACATGCAAAGATAATATTTAGGAAATGCTCTCGCTGGAGACTCTCCAAAGAATGCATTCACTCTGTGCCACAGAGAGTACACGTGTACTCAGAGACCCAAAACATGCAGGCAGTTAACATAACTCTATACAGATTGATATGAACAAGTCCTCCTCACAAAGGTAGGCTTTTTGAAAACAATGGTTGACTGGTGTTTAGGAACCATGAGCTAAAACTATTTTGATTGTGCCCTGTACATTATTTCCTTTATGTTGAGTTGTCTAACTAACCCTCAACTCTCATTTTCAAAATTCTGGTTTCATCAGTTTTCTAGGAATCTTTGTGCTATCTATGCACATATTCTAAAGCCCTTTAAAACACAGGTTACTCCTATTAACCTGATCATTTATTTCATATAATTGGCACTTAATTGCAATTGTTGTGCAGATGTTGTTTACCTACTTTTTACTAACAAACAGTAATCCCGAGGGGTAGAAGGCAATGCATCATATTGTACTAGGGGGAACATGGGACTGGGAGATCATCAGTTGTAGGTTCAAATCTTGTCTCTACTACTTGTTAGCCTTATGAATGCTGTAAGTTTCTTAATCTCTTTGAGTGATACTTTCCCATGTGTAATACTGAAATAACAACATCCATAGTACAAGACTGTAACAAGTACTGAAGAAAATGGATGTGAAGCCTTAGCACGGTTCCTATGAATGGCAAGTCTAGTGTTTCACTCCTACAGGGAAGAAGTCAGTAGGAAGTAATCTGTTCTGCACTCTCCATAGTGATGCTTATATTTGTAAAAGTGTGATGTCTAAAAAAAAATGGCTACACTATTCAGTCTTCCTGTAGAGAGCAGGGAGATCCCTGTTTTCTCTCCGTGGAAGGAGGCACAGTTGTGACTGCTTTA
Organism: Cheracebus regulus; assembly: GCA_963574635.1. Classification (NCBI taxonomy): domain Eukaryota; kingdom Metazoa; phylum Chordata; class Mammalia; order Primates; family Pitheciidae; genus Cheracebus; species Cheracebus regulus. The sequence continues at coordinate 50,232 of CAUYQU010080523.1, forward strand.
GTATGGCAGAAATGTTGCTATGTGAATGCTGACATTAGGCCATAAAAAGTTATGCTGTTTCTACCTTGTTTACTGAGACCGTTGTATTGGAGCTGCCCCCATAACAAGTTAGATTACCCTGAGGCCTCCATGTAGTGAGGAAACCAAAACCACATGGAGAGTAAAGCTCTTAGTCCACAATCTCAACCTCTGAATTATCGCAGCCCAGATCACAGACATGAAAGTGAATAATCCGTCATCTGATTTCAATCTCTGGCCTTCGAGCCACTCTTGGACTTTGGACATTTTTCACTGAGACCCTAGATACTATAGAACAGAGATAAAGATAAGAAATTTCTGTTGTGCCCTGCTCAAATTCCTAACTCAGAGACTCTGTGAGCAGAATAAAATGGTTGTTGTATGCCTCTCAATTCTGGGTGGTTTGTTACACAACAATTGTAACTGGAACACAGAACCACATTTTTAATTTGGGAGCGAGAGTAGAAAGCATGGATGGGCCAGGCATGGTGGTTCACACCTGTAATCCCAGCACATTGAGAGGCCAAGGTGGGAGGATCACTTGAGTCCAGAAGTCTGAGGCCAGTCTGAGAAACGTGGCAAAATTCCCTCTTTACAAAAAATTAGCTGGGCGTGGTGGCATGCATCCTGGCTAGGATCCCTTGAGCCTCCAGTCAAAAAAAGAAAAAACCATGGATGGCTTATACACCTTTTGTATGGTATACAGGACATTCTGGATAAGGAGCTGCAAGCGCAGAATGGTATCATTTCCTGCCACATTCAGGAAAGTTTTTTAGGGCCTTTGAATGATGAGAAATTTCTAGGTATCCCCCAAATATCAAAACAAAGCACCAAATTGAAAACTTAGATCTCGGTGAATCAAATGATATCAGTAGTAACCAGACTGTAGGATAATGACAGAATTGAGATATACTGTCAGAAGTGTAATGGAAGTTCATACACTAAGACGCATTTTGTCACAATGAAGTACCTACCTGTATCTTTTATAAGAGGGAGCTTGTACAAATCTTTCAGAAACTTTATCAGTTTCACATGTTTAAAAAGCAAAGGAAGACAAATAAATTGTGTAAAGTTTCATGTTGAATGGGTGGTGAATAAATGGCAAAATTACTGCACATGGTTCTTCATGTTTTCTATTGCCTTGCATGTTAAATTGAAACACCTTCACTGTGGCATTCAAGGCCCTGACCAATCCAGCCCAAACATACCTTCCATTGCTCTCTTACTTCATTACACACTCAAGCCAAATGTTCCCTGCTGAATCTCTAACGCATGCTGTGCATTCCAACCTCTGAATCTTGGTCTGTATTTCCTTCTGCCTAGGACATAGATTCTTAATCTTGGGTCCATGAATGATGAGTCCTAGGTTGTATATGAGCCTCCTGGGTGTGAAGGCCACATTTTGTGTAAATTGACAGATGTGCATTATTCTGGGAAGGAGGTACATAGGATTCAACAGACTTACATGGGGGTTGTGAGCCATTATTGTCTAAAAATTGCTCACTACCTCCATTTTTTTTTAGTAACCCCAATTCCTCCATGAGTCTATTTGCTTACTTATTCATAAATATTCATTGAGCACTTGGTCTGTGCCAGACACTGTTCCAGGTACTTGATATTTTGTAGCAGACAAAATAAGCAAGGATCCTGCCCTTTTGGAACTCAGATTCTAACAGAAGAATCTGGATAATAAATCACAAAATAAACCAAAAAAGAATAAATTATATACTATGCTAAAAGAAAAGAAATGCTACATAAGAAAAAAGAAACTTTAAGGAGAATGAGAAATGCTAGGAGAGGGCACCGAAATTTTAAACAGAATGGTCAGGATAGAACCTACTAAGAAGATGTTTGAGTAATGAGTGGAAGGAAGTTAAGGAAAGATCTATGTGGATATTTGAGAGAATAGCATTCATATCAGTGCCAGGAACCCGATATGGTAGTCTACTGTCATGTAAGAAGAACAGCAAGGCGGCCAATGTGGCTGGAGCCAAGTTATGCAAAGAGATGGTAGTAGGGATGGGGCTGAGAGATGGTAGTAGGGATGAGACTGAGGGGCGCTGCAGATTTGAGAGGAATGGGAGCCATAAGAAGACTAGGAAATTAGAGTGATGTCAACTGATCTATGTTGTGCTGCAAAAAAGTCACAAGGCATGGAAAGGGTGGAGGCAAGGAAACTGTCTAGAAGGCTACTTCACTAATCTAGTTGAGAAACAATGGTGGCTTGGACCAGGATGATGGTAGTGGACAAGTCATGAGATTCTGGACACTTCCTGAAGGTGGAGTCAACAGAACTTCCTCTTAGATCAGATGTAGTATGGGAAAGAAAGAAAGGAGACATGAATGAAGTCAAGGTCGTGGCCTCAGCAACTGGAAATATGGAATTGCCATCAATCCAGATGAGGAAAGTTGCAGGAAAGAAGGTTTTTCAGGAACAAGGCTGGAATTTAGTTCTGGACATGCTACATTAGATATCTAACTAGAGATACCCACTGGTAGCTAGATGAATGAGTTGAGCTCCAGGTAATGTTTACCTGGAGATAATCATCTGGGAGCCATCAATTATAGATATCATGGAGCGCCATCAGACTAGTCCCACAGCCTACATCCCTTCTCTAACCTCTTATAACACTTTGCTTGTTAAAATTTCACCTAGTGAAATTTTTACATTTTTGCTTGTACTACAGTTTTCTGTGTACTTCTCTCATCATCTTTCCTGGAAAATAATGTCCTTAAATTATGTCCTAACCAATTTTGCACTCTTCATTTTGCCTACAAAAAAACATTGGTTAGGTTGAATCAAAACTTTTTTTAAGCTCTTTTCCACTCAAATTTCATATTTTAATTGCCAGGACCTATAGATTAATTGAAACCCATAAAATCTAAAGCTCTGTTCCCGGGCAAGATGGCCAGTCAGAAACAGCTCCACTCTGCAGCTCCAAGACAGACCAATGCAGAAGGTGGGTGATCTCTGCATTTCCAACTGAGGTACCATGAAGTACCACTGGGACTGGTTAGACAGTGGGTGCAGCCCATGGAAGGCAAGCAGAAGCAGGATGGGGCATTGCCTCACCCAGGAAGTGCAAGTTGAAAACAATGTTAGAGGAATTGCTAACTAGAGTAAGCAGTTTAGAGAAGAACATAAGTGACCTGATGGAGCTGAAAAACACAGTACGAGAACTTCGTGACACACACACAAATATCAATAGCCGAATCAATAAAGCAAAAGAAAAGACATAAAAGACTGAAGAGCAACTTAATGAAATAAAGCATGAAGACAAAATTAGAGAAAAAAGAATAAAAAGGTATAAACAAAACCTCCAAGAAATATGAAGCTATCTGAAAAGACCAAACCTACATTTGATTATGTACCTGAAAGCGATGGGGGAGAATGGAACCAAGTTGGAAAACATTCTTCAGGACATTATCCAGGAGAACTTCCCCAACCTAGCAATACAGGCCAACATTCAGTTTCAGGAAATACAGAGAACACCACAAAGATATTCCTCAAGAAGAGCAACCCCAAGACACATAATCATCAGATTCACCAAGGTTGAAATGAAGCAAAAAATCTTAAGGGCAGCCAGAGAAAAAGGTTGGATTACCCACAAAGGGAAGCTCATCAGACTAATAGCAGCTCTACCTGCAAAAACCCTACAAGCCAGAAGAGAGTGGAAGCCAATATTCAACATTCTTAAAGAAAATAATTTTCAACCCAGAATTTCATATCCAGCCAAACTAAGCTTCATATGTGAAGGAGAAATAAAATCCTTTACAAGGAAATGCTGAGGGATTTTGACATCAAGAGGCCTGCCTTACAAGAACTCCTGAAAAAAGCACTACACGTGGAAAGGAAAAACTAGTACCAGGCACTGCAAAAACAACCCAAAATGTAAAGACTATTGACACTATGAAGAAACTGAATCAACTAATGGGCAAAATAACCAGCTAGCATCATAATGACAGGGTCAAATTCACATATAATAATACTAACCTTAAATGTAAATAGGCTAAATGCCCCAATTAAAAGACACAGACTGGCAAATTGGATAAAGGGTCAAGACCCATTGGTGTGCTGTGTTCAGGAGACCCAGCTCATGTGCAAAGACACTCATAGGCTCAAAATAAAGGGATGGAGAAAGATTTACTAAGCAAATGGTAAGAAAAGAAAAGCAGGGATTGCAATCACAGTCTTTGGTAAACCAGACTTTAAAACAACAACAATGAAAAAAGACAAAAAGGGCATTACATAATGGTAAAAGGATCAATGCAACAAGAAGAGCTACCTATCCTAAATATATATGCACTTAATACAGGAGCACTTAGATTCGTAAAGTAAGTTCTTTGAGACCTGCAAAGAGACTTCGACTCCCACACAATAACGGTGGGAGACTTTAACACCACACTGTCAATATCAGACAGAACAAGACAGAAAATTAACAAAGATATTCAGGACTTGAACTCAACTCTGGACCTAGAGGACGTAATGGACTTCTACAGAACTCTCCACCCCAAATCAACAGAATATACATTATTCTCAGCACCACATAGCACTTATTCTAAAATAAACCACATAATCGGAAGTAAAGCCCTCCTCAGCAAATGCAAAAGAATGGAAATCCTAACAGTTTCTCAGACCACAGTGCAATCAAATTAGAACTCAGGATTAAGAATGTCACTCAAAACTGCACAACTACATGGAAACTGAACAATCTGCTCCTGAATGACTAGTGGGTAAATAACAAAATTAAGGCAGAAATAAATAAGTTCTCTGAAACCGATGAGAACAAAGACACAACGTACCAGAATCTCTGGGACACAGCTACAGCAGTGTTTAGAGGGAAATTTATATCACTAAATGCCCACAAGAGAAAGGAGGAAAGATACAAAATTGACACCATAACATCACAATTAAAAGAAATAGAGAAGCAAGAGGAAACAAATTCAAAAGCTAGCATAAGACAAGAAATAACTAGAATCAGAGCAGAATTGAAGGAGACAGAGACAAGAAAAATCCTTCAAAAAAAAAAATCAATAAATCGAGGAGCTGGTTTTTTGAAAAAATTAATAAAATAGATATACCACTAGCCAGACTAATAAAAATAAAAAGACACAATAATCAAATAGACACAACAAAAAATGATAAAGGAGAGATCACCACTGATCCCACAGAAATACAAACTACCATCAGACAATACTATAAACACCTCTACACAAATAAACTAGGAAATCTAGAAGAAATGGTTAAATTCCTGAACACATACATACTCTCAAGTCTAAACCAGGAAGAAGTCAAATCCCTGAATAGACCAATAGCAAGTTCAGAAACTGAGGCAGTAATTAATGGCCTACCAACCATAAAAAGCCGGGACCAGTTGGATTCACAGCCGAATTCTTCCAGAGGTACAAAAAGGAGCTGGTACTATTCCTTCTGAAACTATCCCAAACAATAGAAAAAGAGAGACTCTTTCCTAACTCATTTTATGAGGCCAGCTTCATTTTGATACCAAAACCTAGCAGAAACACAACAAAAAAGGATGTTATCCCTGATGAACATTGATATGAAAATCCTCAATAAAATACGGGCAAACTGAATCCAGCAGCACATTAAAATCTTGTCCACTATAACCAAGTCAGCTTCATTCCAGGGATGCAAGGCTGGTTCAACATATGTGAATCAAAAAATGTAATCCACCACATAAACAGAACCAATGACAAAAACCACATCATTTTCTCAATAGGTGCAGAAAAGGCCTTTGATAAAATCCAATACCTATTCATGCTAAAAAAAAAAAACACCTAATAGACTACGTATTGATGGAACATATCTAAAACTAATAAGAGCTCTTTATGACAAACCCATAGCCAATATTATACTGAACGGGCAAAAGCTGGAAGCAGTCCCTTTGAAAACCAGGACAAGGTAAGGATGCCCTCTCTCACCACTTCTATTCAACACAGTGTTCAAAGTTCTGGTCAGGACAATCAGGCAAGAGAAAGAAATAAAGTGTATTTAAATAGGAAAAGAGGAAGTCAACTTATCTCTGTTTGCAGATGACATGATTATGTATTTAGAAAACCCCATCCTCTCAGCCCCAAAACTTCTTAAGCCAATAAGAAACTTCAGTAAAGTCTCAGGATACAAAATCAATGTTCAAAAATCACAAGCATCCTATACGCCAATAATAGACAGAGAGCCAAATCATGCGCAAATTCCCATTCACAATTCCTTCAAAGAAAATAAAATACCTAGAAATACAACTTAGAAGGGATGTGAAGGACCTCTTCAAGGAGAACTACAAACCACCGCTCAAGGAAATAAGAGCAAACACAAACAAATGGAAAAACATTCCATACTCGTGAATAGGAAGAGTCAATATCATGAAAATCACCATGGTAACCAAAGTGAATTATAGATTCAATGCTATTCCCATCAAGCTATCATTGACTTTCTTCACAGAATCAGAAAACACTACTTTAAATTTCATATGGAACCAAAAAAGAGCCGGTATAGGCAAGACAATCCTAAGCAAAAAGAACAAAGCTGGAGGAATCACACTACCTGACTTCAAACTATACTACAAGGCTACAGTAACTAAACAGCATGGTACTGGTAGCAAAACAGATATATAGACAAATGGAACAGAACAGAGGCCTCAGAAATACCACCACACATCTACAACCATCTGAACTTTGACAAACCTGACAAATACAAGCAATGGGGAAAGGATTCCCTATTTAATAAATGGTGTTTGGAAAACTGACTAGCCATATGCAGAAAACCAAAACTAGACCCTCTTTTTACACCTTATACAAAAATTAACTCACGATGGATTAAAGATTTAAATGTAAGGCCTAAAACCATAAAAACCCTAGAAGAAAACCTAGGCAATACCATTCAGGACATAGGCAAGGACTTCACGACTAAAACACCAAAAACAATTGCAACAGAAGCCAAAATTGACAAATGAGATCTAATTAAACGAAAGAGCTTCTACATAGCAAAAGAAACTATCTTCAAAGTGAACATTCAACCTACAGAATAGGAGAAAATTTTTGCAATCTATCCATCTGAAAAAAGGCTAATATCCAGAATCTACAAGGAACTTAAACAAATTTACAAGAAAAAAACAAACCACCCCATCAAAAAGTGAGGGAAAGATATGAACAGATAATTTTCAAAAGAAGACATTTATGTGGCCAACAAACACGAAAAAAAGCTCATCATCACTAGTTATTAGAGAAATACAAATCAAAACCACATTGAGATACCATCTCATACCAGTTAGAATGGTGATCATTAAAAAGTCAGGAATAAACAGATGCTAGAGAGGATGTGGAGAAACAGGAATGCTTTTACACTGTTGGTGGGAGTGTAAATTAGTTCAACCATTGTGGAAGACAGGGTGGCGATTCCTCAAGGATCTAGAACTAGAAATACCATTTGACCCAGCAATCCCATTACTGGGTATATACCCAAAGGATTATAAATCATTCCATTATAAAGACACATGTACATGTATGTTTATCACAGCACTATTCACAATCGCAAATACTTGGAACCAACCCAAATGCTCATCAATGTTAGACTAGATAAAGAAAATGTAGTACACATAAATCATGGAATACTATGCAGCCATAAAAAGAATGAGTTCATACCCTTTGCAGGGACATGGATGAAGCTGGAAACTGTCATTCTCAGCAAACTAACACAGGAACAGAACACCAAACACCAGATGTTCTCACTCATAAGTAGGTGTTGAACAATGAGAACATATGGGCACAGGGAGGGGAACATCACTCACTGGGGCCTGTCGGGGGTGGGAGGGCTAGGGGAGGGATAGCAGGGGATGGGTGGGGAGCAGGGCAGGCATAGCATTAGGAGAAATACCTAATGTAGATGATGGGGTGATGGGTGCAGCAAACCACCATGGCACATGTATACCTATGTAACAAATCTGCATGTTCTGCACATGTATCCCAGAACTTAAAGTATAATAAAAAAGAATAAAAAATCTAAGCTCTGTTTTTATTTTTTTCATTAAATTATTAAACATTATCAAAGACCATGCAATTATCAAGCAAAATTTCCCTTTAGTAATAGACTATTATTAAAAAGTCTGTTATTAAAACACTAAGAATATTTGATGTAAACAAAAGTTAGAAAAAAATGTCAAAAGGCACTGTTTAAACCTTTTTTCCGCTCCTGTAGTTACAATTAGCTTTCATACTCTGCTTTCACTTAGCTGAATACTTCAGATTTGGTGGGTCTCAAGTTTCTTATCCAGAAGAGGAAGAAACTAGGCTAGAAGATTCTAAAATTCCATAAATATTTCTTTTCAAAAAATTCAGAATAGCTTTGACAAATCACTAAAATCCCTAAAGATACAGCTCTTACTCTGCTTAAAGCTAAGTGTAATCAGGATATCAGCAAGAAACAGATCTTGTAGTCAGCAATCTTTACATCTCCTATTAGCTTACAAATAGAAAACTTTTTAAAATAAGGGAATATTTCTAAAAATAATGCTGAGCATTTTCTATGTAATAAAAGAAGTTATTTTCCAAGTTCCTGGCTTAATGTTCTTTTTTCTAATTAATGACAGCTAAGTTCATGATAGATGCACCCCATTAAAAGAAGACCTAATCACAAAACAAATAAAATTATTCTCTATGTTCTGACCCAAGTATGTTTTGTGAGACTTAGGATACAATTTGTATGACTAAACTGGATCTTGTGATTCTTACATTAAAACTATTTCAGCTCATTATGAGGTTTGGAAAATGCCGTCGCCCCAGTGTCTTGCTTTCTTTTTGAGTCTGATAACACATGATTATATTTAATCATGAACATCCGGATGACTTACAAGCAGCTCTTCTCAAAACTGATGTGCAAATGCCATCTGTAGAATAATGACAATTTTTTTTTAAAGGTTATATCAGGCTCAGTGGTTAGGAGTGGAGGTCAAGTGAAGCCAAGGAAGGGACAAAGAAACAAACTCCAGCCAAAGAAACTCCTGTCAAGAAGAGGCTAAGTGGCTTTGACGGAAGTGCCTCACTGTGTGACAAAGGGGTTAAAAACAAGGATTCCATCAGATTATCTCAGATCTTAACGTCCTTGGAGAGTGGGAGGATCAGCTGAGAAAAACCTTGCCCTCAAAAGAGACGGATGGAAAAGATTTTTTAAATCCCCCCAGACAAAAAAACATGTCCAAACCCAGCCACAAACAACCAGCCCAATGGTGGCAATCAGGCTTCTCATGCTTGATTCTGACAAGATGTCCCCACATGCATCATGAATCTCTACTGTGACCCTTGGTAATCAGATTTATTTAAAAACAGACATGTAGCACTTTCAACACACCAGGAAGTATTCTAAGTTTTTCACAAATATTATGTATTTTTCCTGTACATCCTATGAGGTAAGCAGTAATAGTATCTTTATTCTCTAGATAGTGACCAGCAAGATGTTATAACTTGTCCAAAGTTGCACAGCTTATGAAGTGGAAGAGCTGAGATTCAAACCCGGTCAATCTGAATGCAGAATGTGTGCTCATGGTGTCTGTGCTATGCTATGCTGGATGGAAAAGAAAAAAAAAAAGACATTGCAAAGAAATGCATGTGGTTCAAAATTCCTACTTTTCCTAGTTCACGAAACTCAATAACCCTAGGGAAGACCCTTCAACAATTGAATAGCAGCAAAGCACAGGCTGCTTTTTAAATATGATTGCTTAGTGTGTCCAGCTCTGTCTCCAAAACATCAAATCCAAAGGCAAGATGAAAGAATCAAGGCATTTAACTCAGAAGAGGTAAGTGGTGTGCACAGTTTGGTTTACGTTGAGTACCTGAAAGACAGGCATGGAGGGGAGCCCAGCAAGTTCAACTTCCAGTTCTACAACATTCGGGGAAGAATAACAGCTCGGTTTGCTTGTACCATGGGGAGGTTTTCCATGGGTTATGATAGTTCCTCTTCTCCTTTATCCAACATAACATAAATAAAATAAATAAGTAGCTTACACTTCTGGGTTCAAAAGGATGTTGATGTAAGTTTTAGAAATGAGAAGAACAGACCACCCCCAGGAGGAAATTCCAGACAGAAGAAACATACCATCAGAGTACACACAATCATAACCTGATTTAGCATTCTATAAAACCACAGTCTCCTCAAGGATTTTCCTGATTACTGTCTTCAGAAGCATGAAAAAGTTACAGGGGATTTTTCTGATTATTGAATGCAAAAGCATGAGAAAGTTCCATGAGTCACATTATAGACTTGTCTAACTTGAAGTTTACCGCCAGGCAGTTTGGAGGGTTACATTTTTATAACAGCTACATGACAGTTCTGGGAAAGGAAATTGTGTTAGTCTTAAGAAACTGCATACTCTAAGTGGACCAGAATTTTTTAATCATGTATTCTTAACCATTTTCAGTGGGGGTTGGGGGTTTGGGTGGAAAGGAACAGGGAGAGGGTCTTGAATCCCACAAAAGCTATGAATGTACTCCTCCAGAAAAATGCATGAAAATATAGTTGTAATATACTGTACTTTATTTTATGGGATTTGCAAACCCCATCCACTGTGCTTAGAAAACATTTTGTATATCTAGGCCCTAAAAGAATTCCATAGACAGCTTAAGATGATAGTACAGAACCACCTGAAGACTGGGTTTATTGTTAAATTGGGTCAAAGACCACTGGGCCTTTTAGGAACTCTCTGTCCCCACCATAATTAGGTGGCCAAAGAAGAAAATTTAGGGGTAAGAAGTATGGAAGTGTCTTTCAATCATGGCTACCTTCAATGTTAAGAGTTATCACAATTTTAGTTTTAATTATTTCATTTCTTCACAAGCATTAGTGAATCTACTTTGGAGTAAGACAAAAAAATCTCAGCAGCAGTTTTCCCACAAAGGATATCGATCTTACAGTTAATTGTAACAAGAGAATAAATTATCTGTGAAACCTGGAATCAGATAAGACGGGAAAAAAAATAACCTCACAGGTTCTTGCAGTATTGATACTGCAAGCACAGAAAACAAATATAAACATTCCAGTGTAATGTTTGTCATTGATACACTCATTCATGATTGATTTATGAATTACTTTAAGCAAGTTTCCACTGAGACCCTACTATGTGGCAGACTCTGTGGTATGGTGATACACAATTAATTCAGCAGGTTCTGTCTAGGGGTGCCACTAAAGTATTGTGAGACTTCAGAGCTGGGTTTATTGCCTCCTGCCATCAACTGAATCACCGCTTGCCATTGAAAGAGGTGACGAGACAAACCAAAAGTCGAACTATGGGAACTCTCCTATCATGGGTCTTAACTTTAAAGTAAAGGCAGCTGTGTGTTGATGATGACGAGGATGGTGATAACACCTCCAGAAGGCAGGTAGAAACTGCACTTGATTTCTGTAATCTAAGTGCCTCACATATTACATGGTATATAAGAGGTGCATAATTAGTGTTTGTGGAGAAGATAACTTCTCACTTGGCTGTTCAATGACTTTATAAATAGGCAGAATACTCATGATCATTTATATTGCACAGACGAGAAAAGCCGAGTCTTTGGTAAGTTGAGTGACTCTCCAAGGAGAGCCCAGTTCATACACTGCCGAGTCACACCTGGAATTCAAGTGTCTTCAGCTCTCGGTTAATTGTTCTTCCCCCTATCCACACAGCTCAAGAAGGAAGTGGAAAGTAATGAGTGATATTATATATTCTCGAAATCGGTGCAATAAATCATGGAAGAGAAGGTTTGCAAATTTGAATTGAGCTCTGTTCAGAGTTTCCTAATAATTTTGTCCTGCTGACATGATATGGGTCCATTCTGAGGAAAAATGAGCAGTAAGATAATTAGTTAACCAAATTGCAAATAGAATGTGAGAAAGAAAAGGACAGGGAAACATTAAGTTTCTTATAAATCCGGGCAGGTTAATACCACAAAAATCAAAGAGCGATACTAAAAACAGACTTGCTTGACAAAGGGGAGGCAAGAAGATAAATAAATGGTTTTAAACTTGCTTCCAGTAGATTTCCATTATTAGAGGCCTCAAAGCTGCTGCGAACCCAAGAGAACCTGAGACTGGTGTATGGCCATACCTCCCTGAACCGCCCCATCTCATCTGATCTTGGAAGCTAAGCAGGGTTGGGCCTGGTTAGTACTTGGACAGGAGAGAATCTGAGATTGTTTTCCTCTTCTAGTTTTGGGGAGCCAGGGGACAAATTCATATCAGAAAAGATGGGGATTCAGGTGAAGAGAGAGAGAGAAAGGAAGCTGGGGTGGTGAAAAAGGGAACTGGTTCACAGTCTTGCATTTGGGCCCCGGCATGCCCACGGACACGCCATGGCTCACTTTCAGAAGTTCAGCTGAACCACTTGAATGGGCTCCAGATTCACTAACTCACAGCTGGTTCTGGGAACGTGCCTTCGAGTGGTGTCTGCATTCAGGGTGCAGACTCACAGGACATTGTTGGTTTCTTATTTGGACTTGAAACATGCTTGATACTCCAGTGTCTCTAGGCCTAGCATCTAAAATGACACAGAAAACTCAGACACACAGCTATCGCATCTTTGAATAACTTGGTTAAGGTTATCACAATCAGAAACACTCACGTTAGGGCTCTTAGAGAACACTCTTAGCCGGATGGGCTCCTCGTACAGCCAGGCTGGGCTGAGGCTGCGGTGGGTGGAGTAGCCGTACTTCAGTGCCACAAGGGGCGAGAAAGGGGGTGGAACAAGGGGAAACAAAAAGACGTGAAGGAAAATAACCAAAATGCAACCCAACAGAAATATTTCAAATGCTTTTTCAACGCAATGATTTAACCTCTTTTGAAAAAACACACGTGTCTTTGGGGCTGGTAAAATGGCTGGAAACCATGGCACTTTGCACAGAGCCAGAAGAAATGGGTTTCAGATAAAGGTCCATAAAGGATAGAAAATAGACTGGGCGTTCAAAAGGGAGGTCCCACAAATGACAGATCTGGGTGATCTGTAATCAAATGAGGTGCAAGCACATAATATTAAGAAAATCGGATTTGTTTTTCTGTGATCGATAAACAATCGAAAGAGTGCATGAACAGGAGGGTGAGCACGAATGAGGATTTTCACAAATTACACTGAGTTTTCAAAGGGATGCTATAGAAAAGAATAAGAAAAAATATATACAGATTAGGAGAAAGCAAACCAGAGAGAAAAGGAAAGAAAGCCAGCCAGGCAGCCTGCCTGGCCCTCTCCATAGCCAAGTGAAAGGTAGAATATAATGAAAAACTATCTGGTTAAGCCTCTTTTTAGGAATGAACAGCTAATACTCACTAACCAGCCTTAGGAAGGATGAAGATAACCAAGTTTTAACTGGAAATAATATAGCATTGCACCTGATGCTTGTTCCTTAAAACTAAGGCATTAGATAAAGCCAGGTTCATGTTTCTCCCACCTCTGTGTTTGGAAATGGGAGCACAAAGCCTGATTGGCCAAATAAAGGAACTGGAGGCTCTAGAGAAAAACCCTCTAGCCCCATGACTGATGCCCACCGACACCTCCAGTGACACCATGGGAACTGGCAGAGGGTACACCCCACACGCAACAAGGGAATATGTGGCCCAGGCTCTATAGAGAGACAAACCTCAGCCGTAGCTCCTGCATCATAGTGACTTATTTTGAAGTTGTCATGTCTGCATATCCCCATATGCAGATTCTCAGATATAAAATTTAGATACTCATTCATATTTATGTGGCGCTTTCTGTGTGCCAGGCACTGTCGGTGCTGGGCATCCAGCAGAGAGCAAAAGAGACCGAGTGTCTTCCCCTGGGAGTCTTATGTTTGACTGGAGGGAAACAGACAATAACCAAGTAAACAACTACTTAATAAAGCATTAGGCAGTGGAGAGTGCTATGAAGAAAACAGGAGGCAGGATCCGGGGAGATAAAGCAACTAGGAGAGTGTTTGGGCAGAAGTTAACAGAGATGCCTTTTCTGCAAACACACGTCCTTGCACTCTGACAATTCTCTCTCAAGGCAAAGCCACTTTTCCCTCTTTGGGAAGCACTGTTGTCCATCCTGAGATGAGCAACCTGCCTGTTTAGGCTGAGCTGGCTGGATTGTCGTATGGAATGCAAAGAGCTCTGAAATAGTGAGTGGAAAATCCAGCATCATGACTGCGGTAGGCTGTTGCTTTGGTGGGCCCCAAAGACCCACACTTGCTGGTGTCCAAGCCCCTGTGTCCACTCGATCTTTGAGTTTGGGCTGACTTCGTGACTCATTTTAACAAACATGATGTAATGGAAGTGATGATGGGTCAATTCCAAACTTAAGCCTACGGAAGGTCTGGTAGTTTCTGCTTTTGCAGGCTGGGTACAGCCAGGCACCTTGTAAGAAGCCCTACTCCCCTGAGACCCACCTGCTGTGAGAAGCCCAAGCTAGCCATGTGGTGAGACCACAAAGAGGAAAATCAAGGCCCCAGTCCACAGCTATAGCACCAACTTGTCAATCAAAGTGAGTGAAGCCCATTTAGAAATAGATTCTTCTGGCTTACCTGAGCCATCCTAACTGACCCTACACAGAGCAGAGTCCTACCAAGAATGGCACCAATTGCAGACTCATGAGCAAAGAAACAAAAGAGTTGCTTTAAGCCACTCAGTATTGGGGGTAGTTTTGTGACTCAGCAATAATTATTGAAAAAAATTACTTTCAATTTCAAAATTCGAAGATATAAACCACATAGAACTTTTAAAGGTACAGCTTTAGTTTAACATTTTTGTTGTTGTTCTTTAGAATTTTTTGGTGGCTGTCTGTGCTTTTGATTTTAAAATGTCACATTTGAGGACATGAATTGCTGGATCTCAAATACGGAATAAACACATTCTGATTTAAGGCTTAAAAGTAGAGATGCCCAGATTAGGAGGACAACATGTTTCTGCTGACCTATTCCTCTTACACAGCCAAACCTACGTCCTGCCATCCTTCTGTAGGTGGGAAGCTGAACTACAATTGACCTCAGTTAGCATATCCCAATGCAAGTGACAACATCCACCCTGGAATTCCTGACAACACTATCAACCTCATACAGCAGCCACATGCTGGCCATCCTCGAAAAGTGCTGGCAACACGGTCTTGCTCAAACAGAAGGGACAAATCTGCCTAGTTTTATGCAAAGGAAAAGGAAGAGCAAAGCAATTAATTCACCCTGGGGAAACATGCTGAGGGCATGAATTCACCAGGTAGTGCAAGTCACTGTCAGCTGCATTCACAAAGAGGAACGCGCCATCCTTCCCCTGTTCTCTGGGTCCTTTCCGCCTTCATTGCGGGAAGGGCAATGGATAGTGTGGAGTGGGTGGAAGGGCGATGCAGGACATGAGTGGGTGATATAAACTGGAATATAAAGGGAACATTACTTCTTGATGTCATTGATCCTAACGCGATTTGTGTTATATATACCAAAGATGTGGGAGAGAATACAACCTGGGGAGTCTTCAAGATACTCTACTGCAGGGTTTCTGAAAGTGTGGGCCTTAAGTCCAGCCGCATGGGCTTCATCTGGAAACTCATTAGAAATACAAATTCTTGGCTCCTATCTCAGATCTACTGAATCAGAAACTCTGGGAGTCAGATTTAGCTATCTGTAGTTTAACAGTCTCCAGTTGGCTTTGATGCATACTCAAGTTTGGGCACCACTAAACGTGTTGACATTCAGGAAGAAAAGATTAGAACTTCTAATTTTTTTTAAAAAACACATTAATTTACTAACATTTAAGTTTACTAACATTTAACAATGACTCTACTGTTCTTATCTGCTCTGTAGGTTGTCGGTCATATGTCATATGCAATTTCCACAACCCAAAGGATTTGTGATTATTATCCCTACTTACTCATTCACTTTCAGCTTGTAGTGAAGTATTTTTTACTTATACCCACTGGTGGATTTGCAAATTGTATTACTACCTTTAATTTCACTAACCTGTCTCAAATGGCCAAGTGGCTTGATTCTCACAAAGAAGCCATTAAGCCCAAGCAAGTAAGAAAATGGGCAGAGTTGACACTTTTATAATCTCTTCCAAATTACACCACCACATTGTTCCCACTATAATTACTGAAAATACTATTTTAGTGAGAACCAAAATAAATTAAGATAATAAAATTTAAAAACTATTTAAGAGATTATTTCATCTTTTAGTTTAATACACCTGTTTTTATATGGTGTAAAAGAAACCTGAGGCTTTTAAGAAACTGAGGTTCAGCAGGGTTACCTAAATTTATCAAAAATGTAGGGCAAAATTTAAACTCTGGAATATCTGTTGGACCTCACAGCCTGTTGCTGTCAGCCATGTGGTACTTTTGTCCATGAAGGCTGTGAAGATCATTATGAAAGATATAAGTTGGCCACGGAAGACTGGAACAGGTGGAAAACATGAATTAATCAGAAAGTTTGCAACGATTCTGGGAAGACAGGGCCAGTGTTGCCCTCGAGGAATCTAGACTAATTGGCAGTAGTGAGGCCAGATAAGATAAACTCTCCTGAGTACAGTCTTCTGTGATATCACCAGTGCTGTAAGTGCTCCTGCAATATCACCAGTGCTAGAAGTGCTCCTCCGTTATCACCAGTGCTGGGATTTGCCAGGCGTCCTGTAGGCAATGATGAACATGTGTGAATGACTGGAGTTGTCACTGCGTTCACTCTTCCACCTGTCACAGTGATTCCCTTCTTCACAAAAATACAAACCCTGAAAACTGACACAGATTTAAATAGCATGAGCTTTCAGGCCTTTTGCTGATTTTACAAAATGTCTAAACCTGAAGTTTCTGTTACCATCATATCTTTCCATGCATTTTGGCTGCTAACTTGGGCTCCTTTGTCACTGTGTTTGGAAAAATAAGTTTGAACGAAGCAAACTTTTTAAGAAAGTAATAATAAATTAGATAGAGAAAACTTCATTTAGAAATCGAAGGTTGCCTAAAGGCCATTTTCTTTGTTACATATGATTGATAATTTTTGCAGAACACTAACATTAAGTAACAGCTTTTAGGTAAGTGGCAGTGACTACCTTTAGATGGGATATACCGTAGCTCAGGATTGCCAGCTCTACCTCGTTATAGGCTCGTTAGCTGGTTAAGCCTGCTGTGAAGGGTGGAAAGCCTGGTCCATTTTTCACTCATGTTACTGAGTTTGCATTCCACATTCCATCACTTCAGAACTCCCTTATACCTTAGTAATTTCATAGATCCAACCAGCATGAAGCCAGCCAGCCAGCTAGCCCTGGATATATCTAATTGCTCAATTTCTTAAAGTCTGCATGTGGACTGCTGAACCTTGCTGGGGGAAGGTTTTACCATCATGGTGTCCATTTTACCATCTGGTAATCTGGTACATTTTCCGGGTCAAGCAGCTCCTTCATTCTTGGCCACCGCAATTTTAAAGCTTCCCTCTTCTCAAACCTGTATTCCCAATTCCCAGGTTTTTCTCTTTACGACACTCAATAGAGTTGGTCTACCTACATGGAAGACTACTAATGAACAATCCTGTTACTAACTTGACTATATATAGCCCATGAGGGCAGAGCTAGTATCAATTTTGCTCACCAGAGCCTCCTTTTGGGGGCCTGGCACAGGGTAGATTCTCCGATAAGCACTGAGGGGTTTGCAGTTTGATGTGAGATGAGTTGCAGCATTCAAACCTTGACCCTTGGGCCATGTTCCCCTCCCAAATGCCAGCAAGCCTTGCAGGGGGCCTCAAACAGCCTTGTCCAAATAGCTATGTCAAAACATCCTGTGTTGATGGAGGCAGCAATCAGTCACTTCAAGCTTCCTGACTAATTGGTGAGAGACAATCAGGGCCCATTCTGCAGTAGCTGCAGAGTTTAAGTGATGTCCCACATCAGCCATGGGATGAAGCTTCTAAAGGCCAAATTGCCAGGGACTGGTGAGCTCATCTGAGACATACAGGAAACAGGAGTAGAGATAAAAAGCAATAAATTCAATAAAAATGCTAATTTGTTTAGCCATCAATTTTTAATCATTTGACCACCTAATTAATTAATTAGTTTTGTTTGGACTGTAGTTCCTTCCTGAAAGCATTTGGGGCTGATGATTATAAAAGACACAAATACAATAACCCCAAAGGTCATTAAAAATAAGTCAGGAGAAATGTTGGCTTTCACTTTACTCCTTGTCTCTAGAAAACTCAGGCAACCAAGCTAGAGGATGTTGCCCCTGGGGATGCTCTAATAAGATCCAGATTAAGGAAATGACAAAAAGAATTTAGAGACATGGAGAGATTAAAAATAAATGGAAAAGGTATGGAAGTTGTATCTGAATAAGGAAAAGACTGAGAGATCACATGGAGAGAGGCCTCAGCTGTCCTTGCCTTGGCCATCCTAGCCCAGAGTGTCCACAACTAACTGACCATAGCTGCATAAGCGAACCTAGCAAAGATCAGTCAACTGCAGCCCAGGTCAGAAGAACCACTCATCGGAGCCAGCCTCAAACTGCAGACTTGGAGAATCATGAACTAAACTCAACGGTGGTTTAAACAATTTTTCTTTTCCTTTTTGAAATTGACATGTATGAAAATTATACATATTTAGTGGTGGTTGTTTTAATAAACAAATTTTGGAGATGTTTCTTAGGTAGCAAAAATTAACTGATACAGTTCATTATGCAATCACTTTCCAAGAAACGTACTTCAATCGTCAGCTTTATAGTATTAACAATATCTTTTTAGCTTCTCTTAAATCCATTTAAATTTAGTCCTTTGATAAATTTCTTACAGTTTAACTCTATCTGCCAGTATTATGATTACTGGGCATAATAGCTCAAAAAGAAAAATAAAGCGCTATCAATTTCTGCTCAGCAGCCTTAGTTGCTTCTTTTTCATGGAAACAAACAAACAAAAAAACCCCACAAAAACTGAAAAACCTCCAGAGGTTACATTTGACTCTTACAGCACTGAAAAAACAGCTTTTATAAGTTCAGTTTATTTAGGCTTTTTACTGGGCTTGGGAGCAGGCTGGTGATAGTATTAATACTATTGAGTTTGGGTTGAGAATGCTTTTTTTCTTTAGGACCCTGAGTCAGGCGCTGACTTAGAAAGTCTACACCCACAGGTATTTTCTACAAGGCGGTAAGTCAAACAATCCAAACTGTAGCATGTCTGCTCTCTCATTTGAAGATAGTCTATGTTTGTAAAGCAAACAAACAAGCATAAAGGGAAAAAAGAAAATGCTTCAGACCGTAAATGTATACTTTAACTTACAAATACAAACATGTCAAATGCTTTTCAGAGACCACGCATGAGAATGACAGTTTAAGCTTAAGCCCTCAAAGCTCTGCACTCTCTCTAGCTCCCACATGTATATAAAAGGTTTAAATGGACAAGAAAAACATGTTGGGATTAGGATTTGATTCCAAAAAGCTTTTATAGTCATACAGAATGACCAGGGGTTACACTAGCTTCAAAAGACACACCAAACAAAAACTGATTTTTATCAAACAGTATTAATACTTTATGGGCCAAAGGTGTTTTCACAAAGTACTTCCACAGTGAGGAGCTTGCCAAGCTGTGTCAACGTTCACGGCGTTAGGAGTCCCAACTTGGAGCTTCCAAATTCAGTCAGAAGGAAAAACCACGTCTTTGTCTATTTGAACTTCAAAACTTGTCAACAAATACCAAACTCAACACTTTTGAAACATGAATTGAAGACCCATTCTTGACTCGGTTTACTACTTTGACACAGTAATCATTAGGACACCACCGTAGAGTGTGGCAGACTCATGTTGATAGGTTATTTTATTTTTGTTAATTAGCTCAACCACTTACCAATCTCTCAGACATACACATTACTTAGAAATTAATTGCACTTAATTTGTTAGTATGAAAACTTGCCTAAGATTCTAAGGGGCCTCTGACAAAAATGAAGTGTAACTTTTTAAAAAAAACAAAGTACCGAATTTTTTCATGCATACGATTTGATTATCTTCTTGAAATAACTCAAAAGTTCTCCAGCACCTTAGCTTGTAACTTATTTCAAATAAGATTACATGAAAGAAGAAATAAAGGATTTAATATGGCCCATCACCGCTGAGGCAATTAGTTTAGAGAAGTGACGCCATCCAGTTAAAGCAAGTTTCTGGAGTACATTGCCAGGCTCCTGATCCTCATCTTAACACTTCTGCCAACATAATTTCTTTGGTCTCCATGCTATGCCACACATTTAGAGAGCATCATGGCAGGCATCAAGCTACACCTTCCTGTCGTAACTTCTGGGTCTTTCCGTCTGCTTGAATTTCTCTTTTTCTGAGCTGCCATCTCCTCACAGTTCCTTCTTCACAAATGCCCTTGTATTTTTCTTATAAGCCTTATGATCTAAAACATCAGTTCCCAAACTTTGCCACAACTGAATATGTATTAATAATTGGATAATCATTATTCCCTGATTTTGTCCTGGAATCCTCTTGGGGTTACATAGCTAAACAGGGACTTGAAGAGTAACAAACTATATACCTCTTAGAAAGATACAACACACATTCATGTATCAAAGACTATAACTGTTTAATCCAGTATTGCTCAAATTAAAGAATGTATTTATTTTAAGGAACTGGGTTCTGTGGAATGTCATTTGGGAAAATTTCCTTTTCCAGTATTTTATTTTTTTGAAAAAAGTTCTTTTTCTTAAGGATTTTGGCTAACTCAGGGTTTCCATGTTCTCTTCTATTCAAAATACAGGAACTAGTGCTTGTAATTAAAAAAAAAATGAGGGCAAGAAATGAAATTAATCTCCTCCTCCAGACTTCAATTACATCTCTTCTTTTTTAACTATGCACTTTAAGACCAAGGGGGAGAAGACTGTAAGTGTTTAATTGCAAAAATACTGACTGATAATATGCTATGGGCATGACACTTTTCTGGGATCAGAAACTGAGGGCAACAAGACATGGCTCTTACCTCCAAGATTCTCACAGCCTAGAGGAGAAGATCAGAGAGGAGAGCAGAATATGGTAGAAGGGCTTTGAACCTGCATCCACAAGACTCTGTAGAGTAACCACTTTGTGTTCAGGTCTTTAAAACTGGATCTAAAACCCTCATATTCTAACTGCCGCCTTACCACCCCCGACCCCACAAACACACACACAGTGCTTGCAAAATGTAAACAGGAAGTCAGCCACATTGTATCATGAATACTTCCCCTCCCCACCTAAACCATGAGCTCCGGCATCTCTTTTTCTGTTACTCACCACAAACTAGCACTGGGCTTCATCACAAATCTTTCAAGGCTACAACCTCTACTACTCTAGATTCTTCTGTTTTCTTTGTACTTCAGATGAGATTAAGCCCAGACCAAGCTGTACTACCTACGATCTCTGTTTCTGCCTTTGCTTCATTAAAAAGACCATGAAAAAAGATAAGCTACCAAGGCAGAAAGAAGTATCATCAGGTAGGACTGCGTTCAGCTGCAGGTAAGAGAAAACCTAATTACAGTGGTTTAAATAGAGGTGGGTTACTTTTCTCATTTATAATTAGTGCAGGCATAGGCAGTTTGCTGATACTGGGTCCAACCAGGAGGAAAAAAAAGGTTGGTGCTTGTTTTGCCTCCCCCTTTTAGCAGAAAAGCAAAATCTTTCCCAGAAATCCTGTCTCAGCAGATCTGCTTTTTTACCCTGTTGACCAGAATGGTGTCACATGCTGTAAGAGAATGGGAAAGTGAGCCTGAATGGGTGTCCTGGCAGCCGATGAGGAGGCATTGCCACAAGATCAATCCTGGTTCAACTCCCAAAGATTTTTTGAAAGGGTTGGCATCCAAGTTCCTTTAGTGATAAAAAACTAAAATGCTGAAATACTGCAGTAAGTCTATAAATTAAAAATGTTATAGAGTTTATTAGTTCTACCTTCCCTTCATATTGTGACTGAACTCATCACTTTTTTGAACTGAAATGGAAAAATCCAAGATCACTGGGCAAACTTCAGGTGATTCCTGAAACTGCAGCTCTGCTTAATGACTTATTTTTTCTTATTTTTCCATGTTAGTTATTTCTTGATTCATTCATTCATTCAGTATGTATTTATTGAGGATCTACTATGTGCCAGGCATTGTAATAGGTGCTAGGATACAATGGGGAACAAGATACATACACTTCTTCTATGAAATTTCATTTTTGTGGAAGAGACAGATAAAATGTATTTGATTATAATTGTGAATAATGCTATGTAGGGGAAGTACAAAGTAAAATGAGGATATTACAGGAAATTAGCATAGTTTGAGGTATGTCAGGAAACCTTTCCCAAGGCTCAATGGAATTGGGACCTCTAAGCCTCAGCACTTTTGACATTTTGGGTCAGATAATTCTTTGTTATGGGGGGCTGTCTTACTCATAGTAGGAGGTTTAGAAGTATCCCTTGGCCTGTACCCACAAGATACTGGTGGCTTTCCCCTTCCAGTTGTGACAACCAAAAGTAGCTCTAAACATATCCCTGAGAGCAAAATTATCCGTAGTTGAGAATCACTGATTTAAATAAAGACTTGGAAAATAAATATGAGTGTCAGTCACACCACAGAGAGAAATCATCAATTCCCATCCATCTTTCACCCCAACCCTTCCTTTGGTAAACTTTTAAGCCTTCTTGCTTTATTCATAGAGCTTGAAAACTTACTTCTAGGAAGTCTTTGCTGAAGACAAACTAAGAGGCAAATTCCCTCTGGTTCTCACCCTGAATAAACCATGAGTTCCACAACCTTCTTCTACTATTACACATGGCTGGAAACATAATAGTGTTATTTCACTTTTTCACAGATGGAAGATGTCCTTGATGATCTTATGTATATTCACCTCTGCTTCCAGACTTTATCAACAGCCTCTGTACTTCTTTCTCCAGAGACAGGCACTGAAGGCCTGCTTCATTCCAGTCTCAGTCCTAGAGGCTACAGTTTAAATATGAGTAAGACTTGTAGTCACCAAGAGCTCACTGTCTCGCTTCACTCAGGTATGACACCGAAGGAGTTGTGGAGGCAAATTTGAGTGTTCGGTTAATTTTCTTCTGCTGGCTGCATATCCTTTCAAATGAACACAAATTGAAAGGCAAGGACAACGCCTATTTAGCTCACAATTCAGCACCTATGAGGTTATATAGAGAATATCTGCAGATTTGATAATTCTGCTATTAAATGTTAATGACAATGATTCTGTACTCAGACAACCTGCCCCTGGAATGGCAATTCTACTCGGCTTGATTCCTCGTAATTATTGGCTGAATAAATTGAGACTTGATTTTCATTTGCTCCAAGCTCTGTTGACAGCTTCTCCAAAGTAAAGATCCTCCCCAAAATTCCTTGCTAGGCTTTGACCTACTTCCTTCTTGTCTCTTATCCCACAGATAGAGCTTCCCCCTAAAATCTCTCTTGTTTGCCGTCTGTCTAGCCTAGTCAACTGCCAAGGACAGGAACAGTGAAGTGAGGCAAAGTATGTATTTCCTGCTTTGTGGAGCCAGATACTTAAAGCGGAGAAAAACAGTCCTCACTTGCTTCTAAGTAATGTTCTGTTTTGGTCAGAGCCACACATTAATTCACATGTCCAGGCTGCTTGTAAAATAAAACCAGAGGCGTAAGAACTGATAAGAACATGCATTCTTATTTCCTTTTTCTACAGAACAAAGCCTGATGGTGGTGGCTCATTACTCGTGAACAATGGACTTAAAATTTTAAAGAAATCAGGGCTTAGCATGGAGGGATGGTTGTATCTAGTACTCAAATAATTGGGAAATTGAATTTACCTTCCATGGAGGCAGAAGCGTCCTAAAGGAACAAAACTTACTAAAACAATATGAAGAGGTAAGTACGGTAGTACAATAAAGTCACCCGTTATTCTTCAATTAGTCTTTCCGAGTCCTCTGTAGTCAGCCCAGTGTAGTAACTGATCAGCAACAAACTCCCCACTCTCTTCTTGAGAGGAAGAAACATGTCAGCACTCGGGCTCTGCATTTTACTATCAATGATGTTCATCCCAAGTATTCCCTTTTGCTTTACATGCTCTGTACCAATTAGCTGGTAGGCTGCAGGTCTTCTTTTTCATATTTCCATGCCAGGGCCTTTCAGCCAATTCAGGACCTTCTGCATGGCTCAAGCTCGGGTCAGCTCCACAGTACGCTTCTTATGTTTTAGAAATTGTCTAAATTGCAATATAAAAACTGTGGCCAGAGTTATGCAAGTTTTATCTAGTTTTGTGGAACCTGTTGAGGATAATATTTTCCCAGAAAATGAACAGGTTTCCAAGCATTGCAATATATGTGATTAGTTAAGCCCAGTCTTCAGACCTCCTCTGGAGGTACAATGCTACAGCTCCTGGGAATGTAATAATACAGTTGACTCTTACATCCAAACCATGGCTATAATACAAGATCAAAGAGAGTGAGATTCCTGTGCCTTTGTGAGTGTATATGTTAAAACCAGAATGTTTTTTCTGGGGAAATACTCTCAGGTTAGGCAAAGAGTGTGACTTAAACAAAAACTTCAGCTGAATTAAATGTAAAGGAATTTAATTGAGCAATGAATGATTCGTGATTCCGGCAGCCTCCTGAGCCAGAGTAGACTCCGATTCCTGCGCAGCCACGTGGTAGACTTACGGACAGAAAAAGTAAAGTGCCATTCAGAAAACAGAAGTGAGGTACAGCAACAGCCGAACTGGTTACAGCTCAGTGTTTTCCCTATTTGAACATGGTTCAAACAGTTGGTTCAAACATTTGATTGGCCAAACTCTGTGACCGGCACAAGTGTAGTCTGTTTACACTTCTAGTTGTTACAGTTCATTATGCACAGAGAAACATTCAGGCCAAACTGAAAATATAGAAGCAGGTAACGTTAGGCTAAACTTCATTTAATAAGTGAGGTTGGCTTTGGTAGGGCAAGGCGACACCATCAGATCCTGGGCGACTTCTCCTTTAAGGCTGTTTCAAAACAGTTTAATATTTTCAGATGATGTGACTTCCATTTCTGTTAAGCTACTATTAAATTTATTATGAGGTAAAGAACATAGACCTTTCAAATGCAAGTTTTATTGCTATTACAGTCTCAGGTGAGGTGATAATCAAATATTTATTATATGGAAAGTAGTGAGCATGACTACTCAGAAAGGACCTCAACTTTCTCTCAGAGATCTGGTTTTGAAGGCCCCCGGCTGTGCCAAGTACTAACTAATTTGGGGAAGGTCTGGTGAGGTGACCCTGGTGATGAGGAGCTCAGGGTAGTGGCTACTTACCCAGTGCTACACAAGTATTTCAGTATTTTAATAACCAGTAGAGTTGTATTAGTGCAAACTGATGAATGTCAGCCTTTCCTGGATAAAATTAAATGAATAAGTGAATGAACAAATGACTTAAACTCTTATGAATAAGCTACATGACCTGAATCTTCCAGAAATCCACAGAGGCTTGTGCAGATGAGTTTGGTTTGCTGAATCTTTTCTTTTGAACTTTCCTGTGGATAAAAGGGAGGTTCCTAGCAGGCTGGCAGCTGCCTTTTGGCCACATGTCAGAGTAACTAGAGAGTGTAAATGATTCCAGCCAAACCATCAATAATTGACAGTGGGTAATTCAGTACATAGACTCCCCAGCCGCCTATCTACAAAGGTGGCAAAGAGAATGTCTCTCTGTTTCTCTTCACCCATTCAATTTAGACACCAGCCCACCCTTCAATAATGCCACACATTCCAATCATGAAAAACAAATAGTGTGACAATAGCCAGGGGACTTTCAGAGCAGAGCATCCCTTTGGTAAACACAGTTTCTAGATATTATCTCTTGCTCTCTCATGGCATGCCTCCTGCAATAGATGCTGAAGTACAACGGGTTAGGAAATTAGGGCTTTTATGGTCTAAGTGACCAAAATGTAGCTCGTAAGTCTCAGAAAACGTTTACATTTTGGTACTTTGCTTAATTCTGTGTGCGTGCACACGTGTGCATCCTTCAATGCTCAATAATGGTGATTTCATTGTGAAGCCTATGGTTCAATGAAAGATATAGTGTTGAATGTTTGTAGAGGGAAATTACAATTTTTAGATCTAACTGACCTATGCTTTTGATTATTCTGGCTAGGTAAACTCGGTTCAAGTAAATTCATTCATTTATTCATTCAACAAATATTGATTGAGTATCCACTCTAAATCACCTACTCTTCTAAGGTTCTGGGGATGTAGACAGGGAAGAGAGCAAACAAGAAATCTATACTCCTGGAATATACATTCTAGGGCAAAAAAGATATTTATCTTATAATTTCAGGTCATAGTAAGTACTGTACAGAAAAAGCAGGGTAGAGGGTTTGAAGTGGCTGAGGATGTCTTAGTGAGGGTGGACATGCAAGGACTTTGTAAGGAGGTGATATCTGAACCAATGAATTAAAAAATATGAGGGGGAGAAAACAATAAAAGCAAAAGCCTCAAGATGAGAATGACGTCAATGCGTTCCAGACACATCAAGAAATTGGCTACCCTGAGTAGAATGAATAAGGGTGCAAATGCAGAAGGTGAGTCTAAATGTAGCTGTTGCTAAAGCCCTGTAAGGTGGTGTCTTCTGACAGATTGAGGGAACTGCTCAGATAAATGCTGTAGATTCTCTCTAAAGTATTAAGAGCTTCCTAAATTCGCTACAGTGATCGTGATTAGGAGTCTGAATTGGAGAACCATGTTTACACACACAATGCATTTCTTCATTATTGTTGACACATGGAATATTTTGCCTTGCTCTTCTGTGGTGATGTATTCTAAATTTTTTTGTGTGGGGGCGGGGGTGGGTAAGAAAAAGGATGGTGGTGATAGCAGCTGACATATCCATAGATGAGCAAAATGTGCATTTCTTGTTCCAGCCTCTTCTAATTAAGTACATGGCCCCAAACCTCTCACTTTACAGGGGCATATCATTCGGATACACTGAGACCTAACAGAGTTTAGCTCTACTAGACTGTAATTTCTGAGAGGGCAGGGACCTGTTCATCACTGTATCCAAACCTCTCACTTATCAGGGGCATATCATTCTGATAAGCTGAGATCTAACAGAGTTTAGCTCTACTAGAATGTAATTTCTGTGAGGGCAGGGACTTGTTCATCACGGTATCCATGGTGATTTATAAATAATTACTGAACTCACCCACACACTCTGCCCAGCTGCATTTATTTCCTTGCCTTCTGTCTTTCCTCCCTTAAGCCTCACCAAGTAAGGACCTTGTTCTGAGAGGAGCACAGCAGGACACTCCGGGTCTCCCAAGTGAGCAGTTCTACAGTGTCAATCACTCTCTCATCCTGAACATAATGTGATACAGACCATTTCTTGGAAAAACCCAATTCTCTTGGTATTGCTTGGCCACATTAACCTTTAGGTAATTGGCACTAAACTTAGGATTAGTTCAGTGGAATTCCAGGTAATGAGAGAGGTGGCCATAAACGTCCAAATGCCGTTGTTGAGAATTTGTTTCAAGTATCTTAAGTTGTTGGGCAGACAGGAAGGAACATCCATCCTATCCCGCTCCAAAGCTGAAATATTTATAAGCATTTAACATCAAAGAAGAATTGGGCAAGGCAGTTGTGGGACAGAGAAGTCTAACATTTGATTTTTGCCCACAAAAGGTTTAAAATCTGCTAAGGAAAAATGACAATAATAAGCTATTAAACAAATACTAAATGAATAAAATACATTTTTTTACCATGTACCTTGAATTCTAAAAGCACCTAAAATGATACTAAAAAATAAGTACTGAAGTATTTGTGGAATTAAATTTGTGTTATTTATCTTGGGCTATTACTATTTTGAAAGCATATATGTTTTTCTCATAAAATAATAGACTACATATATAAAAGAAAAGGTGTAAGAAAAAAAAACACTACTAAATCTCTGAACCCAGAATGACCTCTCTGAGCATTTTGGTTTATTTTCTTCCAGTTGTCTTTATTTTCTTATTCTCACGTAGATAAGATCATATGGAATACATAATTTTATTTCCTTTTTTCCTCTTAAGATCATAGCATGCTTTGTGTGTGTATGTGTGTGTGTTTTTCCCCCTCCCCAGTAGGGGCGTCGTCTGGTGAAAACTGACAAACTTACTAGGCAAATTCTAAAAGAACTCTAACGCTTGTTATGTATGCTTTAAAAACCTGTGTTTTAGAGGCTGAATAATACTCAAATAAATGGACGTTTATTAATGAGACTTTCAAAACGTATGTATGGCTATACTACTAAAAAATTTCTGCATTTAAATCCTTTACACGTTCAGTGTTTTCCTGTGGACTGTTCTCTGGTTACATAGGTGACACAATATCAGTACAAGAAGAGAAAATAGCAGAGATCATAATAGATGAGGTTGTCAGGGCAGAAACAGAGTTTCCCTGTCTGCCCTTGCAAAGAGTAAATGTGAAATTCTGGCAATTTGGTTGGGTTATTTGGTCTCCAGCTGGGCCCCTCTCAGGAAGTGAACTCACAGTGGCCTTTCAGTTGACAGCCAGAAGATGGGGTGAATGCTGTTAGCAGTTACCCTAGGGCAGAAAACTTAAGAGGTGACTGCACAATGGAACTGGGGGAGCCAAGAGAAGGTAATGACGTTCCAAACCTGGCCTGACATGCACAAGGCAGGAGACAGAAGCCAAGAAAATACACGCCAACATGCCGGGTTTCAGACGTCTGTCACACAGTGGATCGCTTCTGCAAAGCCTTCCAGTTCATAATCAGTGCCCTATCCCTGACAATTATTTTCATACAAGAATAAATTTTTTAAAATCCGTGGGCTCTGCCTCCTAGGCACTTAGGATGGCCTTCTAGCGTTGTGCTTACAGTTTCATGATGTGTGTGTCATTACCTAAAACAGAGTGAGAACTGCGGCTTACTGAACATTTGGTATGGGCATGCACCAAAGCACTCACTGAACATCCATCCACTCACTTAAGCCTCCCCCCAAACCTATATAA
Organism: Cheracebus regulus; assembly: GCA_963574635.1. Classification (NCBI taxonomy): domain Eukaryota; kingdom Metazoa; phylum Chordata; class Mammalia; order Primates; family Pitheciidae; genus Cheracebus; species Cheracebus regulus. Next base: position 79,169 of record CAUYQU010080523.1, read on the forward strand.
CATGCTTGTTCTATTGCCATCCCTGTATTATAGCTGAGCAGAGGCAGAGAGAAGTTGGCCAGGGTCAGCCAGCCAGCATGGGTGGGGGCTGAAACTCACACCCCTACCTAACACCAGAGCCCACGCTCTTGAATCCTGTAATCCCTGTCTCTCCCTGTCCCTAAGTCACCCCAACAGGAAGCCAAATGGTGTCTTATCTTCACATTTTCCACAGCTCACACTGATCTGAAAAAAGGTAACCAACACATAATGTTAGCTTGAACTGAATCAAGACATGATGAATATTTGTTTCCTTTTAATTTCTTTGTCAAAGTAATATACATACATAATTAAAATGGCGCCAAATAAATATAACTTTTTTTTTTTTTTTTTCTGAGACAGAGTCTTGCTCAGTAACTGAGGCTGGAGTGCAGTGGCGTGATCTTGGCTCACTGCAACCTCTGCTTTCTGGGTTCAAGCAGTTCTCCTGCCCCAGCCTCCAAGTAGCTGTGACTACAGCAGGCACTACCAATGCCTAATTTTTGTATTTGTTAGTAGAGACAGGGTTTCCCATGTTGGTCAGATTGGTCTCAATCTCCTGACCTTGTGATCCGCCCGCCTCGGTCTCCGAAACTGCTGGGATTACAGGCATGAGCCACTGCGCCCAGCCGAAATGTAACAATTTAAGAAAATTCCCAATACTCCTGAACTCCCATTGTTTTCCTTCCTGTTCCACTTTTTGGAGGCAACCACTTACTTATTTTTATTTCTATTTTTTGAGACAGAGTCGCTCTGTTGCCCAGGCCGGAGTGCAGTGGCATGATCTCGGCTCACTGCAACCTCTGCCTCCCGGCTTCATGGTATTCTGCTGCATCAGCCTCTCTAGCAGCTGGGATTACAGGCATGCACCACCATGCTCAGCTAATTTTTGTATTTTAATAGAGATGGGGTTTTGCCATGTTGGCCAGGCTAGTCTTCAACTTCAGATCTCAGGTGATCCACCCGCCCCGGTCTTCCAAAGTGTTGGGATTACAGGTGTTAGCCACTGCGCCCGGCTTAGAAGCAACCACCTAAATCTCTCAGCCATTTATTCTGATCTCCAGATTGCCAAATGTCTTGTATTTCTATTTCTTAATATACCAATTTTATACTTTGCATACTGATATTCTTTATGGTACGAGAGGAACTAGTTTTCTAATACCATCCCTCTGCTTATCTCATTTAAAAATATGTATTTCTAATAATACTTTAGAAATATTTGTAATTTGTATTTTCTAATTTTAGAAATATTTGTAATTTGCAATTCTTGATAAGGTTTTTGTTAAATCAACAGTGTTTTCAAGTATTATGTATTATTTACTGCAAAGCCAACTGTGTACTATGTTTATGTTTTATTTCTCATACAAATGCTTATTTTTCTGCAAGTTCATAGTTGCTTTAAAACTTGCTTATATACCTACTCTTAATTTTCTTTCTTATTCTTCATTATTAGTATTATTTTCCAATAGACCAGATAATGTACCAATTACATTGTTTTTATCCAATCTGAGCTTGTTTCTTTCTAGAACCATCATATAGCTGTCATGTGAGACTTTATCTTTTCTCACCATCTGAATATTGCTTTACATTTCTGATTTGGGTCAGACACTTAGTTTCATGAATTCTTTCTGTTTCAGAGTTACCTGCCTAATTTGGTTGATCCAAACCTCAAGGATCAGATTAGAAAGGAGTACAGTGGAGAGAAACGTTCTGAGACCTTACATATCTGAAGAAGTCAGTATTTTATGCTCAAACTTAAAAGTTTTGGCAGGTATAGAATTCTAGGTTGAGAGTCATTTTCTCTCACAATGATAAAAATACTGCTTTTTTGTTTTTCTCTCTTCTAATGTAGCTATTAAAAAGTCTGATATCTTCCTGATTCCAAATTACTTTGATTATAACTTTCCCCTCCTTTTTTGGATCTGTAATTTTGAAACATTACAGCTGTATTGCTTGATGTGAATCTTTTAAAAACTTTTTTCCAATAACTGTACCTAGACATTTGTGCCCTTCTAGTCTGAAACTTGATATTCTTCAGTTCTTAGGACAGTTCCTTTTTAAAAAAAATTTGTTTTTGACCCATGCATGTTCTCTTAGTTCTCCCTGTAATTCTTAATAGTCAAATGTTAAACCGTCTGGGTTGATCTCAATCTCTCTTCCCTGCTCCCTCCTAATTTTATAATCCCTTTGTTTTTTTAATGCTACATTTTCTGAGAGTTTCTTGATGTTGTCATCTAGCCTACCTATTAAATATTTTCATTTCTGTAAAAGGATGCTCGTTGGGACTTTTCTGAGTGTCTCAGTGTTTCTGGAGAGATCCAGGTGCTGACAACAAAAGGTGCCAGCAGATCCACTAGGGAGATGCTAAAGAATGACAAAACCACAAAGTAACTAAGTTTGTTGAAAAACAGTCGGGCTTTTAAGGTGTAAAGCATGAAAATATTTATTTTTTAATGCCATAGCCTGTCAACCATATTATTTTAAATTTTTTCTATACCCATGAAAGGTACTTGGGTATTTCCAGGTATTAAAAATAGTCTAAATTAGACAATTGTCTCAGTAGACAACTGGGGACATCTTGTCTTTCCAGGGTGACTCAATTTCTGTTCCTTTCCACATACAACCTTCAGGAAGTATAAACCTTTGTTCAACAATCGGTGAGGCGCAGCAAGCTCTCACTGCACCCCTTTCTCTTTGTTCTACTGTCAGAGGCAACTCCGGACAGCCTCCTACCTGCTTTGGACTTTAGCAGGTCCAGGTGGATACCAGTCACACTGCCCCTCAGAATTTTAAGGAGATATATGGCAACATCTTTGACTATTTCTCTAAAAGTCAACTCACTTCACTTCTGGGGTAGAGGGGGCAATCCCCTTACTTTCCCAGGGGGATATAAGCAGCAAAAAACATACTGGTAACTCTAAGAAATTCTCATGACCAGCCTTCCTCAATACATCTCCTTATCTTCCTTCATATATGCTTCAGGTAGGTGATGACAGGGGATGCAAAGTCAGCTTCACCTTCTCTTGCATGGGCTCGATAGGTGATTTGGAATCTGTTGGTCTTGGACTTAGCTAAAACCGAGTCCATAAGAAAATTTGCCTTTAACAGCTTGTCTCATTTTGGTAATTCTGTCTTTATTTCCAAAAGCTCTTTTCCCCCCCTGTTTTCTGCTTCCCCCGACTGTCCCCAACCTGAAGGTCCCCTACTGGTCCTGCTAACATAAGTGGCCATGGTCAGGAAAAAAGAGAGAAGAACCCGTGGCATGAGAAGGGCTCATCTCCACAACCTTCCATTTTTACACACAACTCAGCAGACAGGCACTCGTCACCACTGCAGTTAGAAGTTGGCAGCAGAGGAAGAATAAGGAACAGGTGAGGAGTTGGGGTGTTGTTAAAAAAAATTCCCTCCCCCAAAACTGAAATGCCTGGAGGGTACTTGGTCTGCTTCTGTTGGAGGTGTTTTAACCACATCAACTCCATCTAAAACAGGTGCTGGGTAAAATAAGGCTGAGATCTGCTGGGCTGCATTCCCAGGTGGTTACAGCATTCTAAGTAACAAGGATGTGACAGGAGGTCAGCACAAGGTACATATCACAGACACCTTGCTGATAATACAAGTCGTGGTAAAGATGCCAGCCAAACCCACCAAAACCAAGGTTGCCATGAAAATCACCTCTGATTGTTATCATTGCTCATTATACACTAATTATAATGCATTAGCATGCTAAAAGACACTCCCACCGGCACCCTGACAGTTTACAAATGCCATGGCAACGTCAAGAAGCTCCCCTATATGGTCTAAAAGGGGGAGGAACCCTCAGTTCTGGGAATTGTCTCTTTCCCAGAAAACTCATAAATAAGCCACCCCTTGTTTAGCATGTAATCAAGAAATGACTAAGTATCCCTAGTGGGGCAGCGCATGCCACTGCTCTGCCTATGGAACAGCCATTCTTTTGTTTCTTTACTTCTCTAATAAACTTGCTTTCTTTTTACTCTGTGGACTCACCCTTAATTCCTTCTTGCGTTAGATCTAAGAACCCTCTCTGGAGGTCTGGATCAGGACTCCTTTCTTATAACACTTCAACCCAAGAGGAATCAGAAGATCAAAAGTAATTTGGGAAGGCCAGAACTGTCAGGGATGGAGGGGACAGGAAAAATCGGGGCTTGGTGGGGAGCCGTTTGGCAACTGGGGTGAAGGGATTCCTTCCAGAGAGATGATGGCATCGCCTCCCAGCTTCTCTGCCAAGGTGTGGTCATTATTGACTTCCTCGTAGCAGTTTGCTTGTAATTCATGCTTGATCTCTGTCAGCTTCTTCTTGATAGTGTCCTTGAGTCTGCATAGACTATTTTGCTCTTAAGGGGTGCAGACTCAGGCCCAGAAGCTGAACACCAGGTCCTCCTTCTTGCTCTTCTTGGTCCCACAGGTTGCGTTATAGAGGGCATGTGGCAGTCTCTGTCTGGCAGCATCTTTACAGAGGTGGTGGAGAGACCATTGACAGTCTGGCTGATATCACCCACAAACATCTGCTTGTATCCTTGAGGATGACGTTCTTGTCTTCACTCAGGCAGAAGAGTACCACCTTCTTGAACTTCTTCACCTCCTCTGGTGTCAACAACTTGTGCACCTTCACGTCACTGAACACCTTGGCAATGTCATCAGAGACAGCCACACAGGAAGCCACATTTCCAGAAGTCAGAAAGAGATGGCAAGGAGAACCAGAGAGGAGGCGATCGGACTGAACCTGCTCTTTAATAATACACAGTATCTCCTAATTTATCTGAGACTAGAAATTAATGATTTTCATGATTTCCTTCCATTTGCTTTGTTATCTCTGCTTCCTCGAGTGTCATCTCTTTTTTACTTTTGCTTTCTAGTTTAGCAGGAGCTTTCTTCATGTGCTCTGTGGTAGTTGATTGCCTATTGTCATTCAGGAGTGAGGTACTAGAATGTCAGTGGTGTTTTAGAAGGGAGATAAATGGGTAGTTAAGCTGACCACACTTAACTGGAAGTCTTTTTGGGTTTTGAAAATCAAAACTTTAGTTTAATTTCTATATCTTATACCTATATTCATCCATTTTAGGGCCATGGTTTATGTTTTTTTTCTCCAGCTCTTCATCTTGGTGTGGGCATAGAGGTCCAGCATACAAACATGTGACCCTTCCTTATCTAGGACAGCATGGATTTTCTGAAGAATTCCTCAACTAGAGCTAAGTTATGAAAAATATTTCATATCAAAATGGATGAAATATACAAGCCAAAGTTTTGGCATCTACTTTCCTATTCCATTCATACATTCATAGTTTTCATTCTGGAAGATTCTGAATAAGTAAGAAAATCCTTGGGAATTTAAATTGAGTAGACTACTATTACAGTGTAGAGTCACTCTTAGATTACTATGTTTTGTTGTGTATGAATGTTAAGTCACAGATGGACAACTTCATCTGTTGCTGAAAGTGGCACATTTTCAGAAAACTCTATTGTGGTAGGCTGCTCTTTAATAACGACCACAGCAATCCCTCCTACCTCACATGTCCTTTTGTAATGTGGCTGTGCCATTCCTCCTACCTTGGGTCTATTTCTCATCTATCTGTGCTGGCCCTGTGGTTTGCTTTGACCAACAGAATGTGGTGAAAGTGATGCTGTGTGTTGGCTGGGCTCAGAGCTTCAGAGATCACATTGCTTCTGTTTTTGCCTTGGGCCCAGGGTATTCTGCTGGAGAAAGGACAATGAAGGAGCACGGAGGCACCCCTCCCAACAGATAGGACCAGGGCCTCATATATGCAGATGAGACCCTTTTGGATCCTCTGACCCCATAACATGTAGGCAACCTTACATGAAGCCCAAACTGGAGCTGCTGAATCCTGCCTAAATTTTTTGACCCATAGAATCAAAAGCATTAGAATGGTTCTTGTTTTGTAGGCAAACCATCCAGGATATAGGCATAGGCAAAGACTTCATGACTCAAACACCAAAAGCAATGGCAATAAAGGCCAAGATAGACAAATGGGATCTAATTAAAATTCAGAGCTTCTGTACAGCAAAAGAAACCATCCTTAGAGTGAACTGGCAACCAACAAAATGGGAAAAAAATTTTGCAATCTACCCATCTGACAAACGGCTAATACCCAGAATCTACAAGGAACTAAAACAGATATACAAGAAAAAAAACAAACAACCCCATTCAAAAGTGTGCAAAGGATATGAACAGACACTTTTCAAAAGAAGACATATATGAGGCCAACAAACATATGAAAAAATACTGATCATCACTGGTCATTAGAGAAATGCAAATCAAAACCACATTGAGATATCATCTCACATCAGTTAGAATGGCAATCATTAAAAAATCTGGAGACAACAGATGCTGGAGAGGATGTGGAGAAATAGGAACACTCTTACACAATTGGTGGAAGTGTAAATTAGTTCAACCATTGTGGAAGACAGTGTGGCGATTTCTCAAGGAGCTAGAAATTCCATTTGACTCAGCAATCCCATTACGGGACATATACCTAAAGAACTATAAATCGTTCTGCTATAAAGACACATGCACATGTATGTTCATTGCAGCCCTGTGTACAAAAGCAAAGACCTGGAACCAACCCAAATGCCCATCAATGGTAGACTGGACAAAGAAAATGTGGTACATATACACCATGGAATACTATGCAACCATAAAAAAAGATGAATTTGTGTCCTTTGTAGGGACTTGGATGAATCTGGAAACCATCATTCTCAGCAAACTGACACAAGAACAGAAAGCCAAACACCGCATGTTCTCACTCATAGGTGGGTGTTGAACAATGAGAACATGTGGACTCAGGGAGAGGAGCATCACACACTGGGGGCAGTTTTGGGGGCAGGTAGGGGAGAGACAGTGGAGGGTGGGGAGGAAGGGGAGGGATAACATGGGGAGAAAAGCCAGATATAGAATGCACCTAAAGTTAAATAATAAAAAAATAAAAAAAGAATGGTTCTTGTTTTAAGCAATTAAGTTTGTGCTTAGTTTGTTATGCAGCAATAGATCACTGACCAACTCTCTTTAGAAGAACTATTTAGAGCAGAGAGTTCCAACAGATGTTGCATTTTGGGTATCTGCACTTATGTGTACTTATCAGAGGATCGGGGCCACAACTCCTGATTCTTAAAGGAATCCTTGTCTTCAAAAAGACTGAGAACCATTGAATTATGGACTATTAAGAGTTAAATACAGTATCAACAGATTTTAGTTTATACAAGTACATGCCTATGTCATTATAAAAATATAAATTTAATATATAATTATTATTATAATTAATATAAAATTATACTAATTAAAAGATTGTTCCAAAGTCATAGGAAAAAATGTGGTTTGTATCCTTCCAGAGCATGTAAGTATGAGGGATCTATTTAGAGAAATTAAAATGGCATGTACATATTTATATATGTGTGCCTATGTATATACTGATATATAAATGAATGTACTTGGCCAGTAAGAAAATCAGATCTTTGGTATTGCAAGTATCTTATGCTACTTTGTTTGTCTTTTGACTTTTGATGAGAACTTACTTTTGTTTTGTGGTCAAATAGACCAATATTTTACTTTCTGGCTCTTGCATTTTGTGTCATGCCTGAAAAGGTCCTCTCTCCCTAAGCATAAAATAGACCCATATTTCTTTTAGAACTTGGCAGTGTCAACTTTTTCTTCATCACAATCATTTATCCCTCAATGGCTTATTTGAGGTTTATTTTGGTGAAAGAAATGAGGTAGGAAGCTTGCTTCCCCTCCTCCCCTGGCTGCCAACATTTATTAAATAGTATATGTTTTCATCACTCATTTCAATGCCCACCTCATATACTGAATTTCCATATGTATTTGGGACTACCTTCAGACCCAATGCTGCACTATTCATCTTGCTACTCCACTCACTCACTGTTTGGATTGCTATTGCTTATAAGCATTTTATTTTATGGAAAGGTAGTCTTTCCTTCTGTCTTTTTCTACAAAGTTTTTTCCTCTATTATCTTTTAATTTTTTCAGATGAACTTAAGAATCATCACACCAATCTATTCTTCTTCTGCCTGCCTCCACAAATTCCCCAAACATCTCTCTCTTTTTTTAATTTTAGAGAACATCATATCGAATTCATAGCTTCTTCCGGGGAGCAGTTACAACTTCACAATACTGAGCTTTCTACCGAAGAGTCAAGACTCACCAATGGCTGACAGCACAATTTTTTTTTTTTTTTTTTTTTTGAGACAGAGTCTTGCTTTGTCACCCAGGCTGGAGTGCAGTGGCACGATCTTGGCTCACTGCCACCTTTGCCTCCCGGATTCAAGCGATTCTCCTGCCTCAGCCTCCCGAGTAGCTGGGACTATAGGTGTTCACCACCATGCCCGGCTCATTTTTGTAGCTTTAGTAGAGAGGGGGTGTCACTGTGTTGGCTAGGCTGGTCTTGAACTCCTGACCTCAGGTGATCTGCCCACCTCAGCCTCCCAATGTGCTGGGATTACAGGTGTCAACCACTGAGCCTGGCCTGACAGCACAATTTAAATTTTTATTTTGATCTCTGTTAAATTTTCATCTAGATATTTTACTTTTCTGTTCAACAAAGAAGACAGCATATAACACCAATATTTAGTTACCTCTGGCTTGGAGGAAGCAGCACCTTACCACTCCATTCAAGTAAATGATCATGGTTTCTCCCTGTATATTTCAACGTCATTTTGGTCAAGTTCCCAAAGTCTGAATGCATTACACATAACTTGTAATGGGTCATTTGTCCTGTTTAACTCAGGAATAATTGTACATGACAACCCTGATGTTTTCTAAACTTATTGTGCCTAGTACTGAATGAGGTCTGCTCATTAAACACAGATTTCCACACTGGGGTTATACCACTTGGAAAAACAGTGCTCCCAAAGGGAAACCCAAAGTTCCTTTGAGTGACTTGTAGGCTTTTAATTTAAAGAAGGATATAAAGAATGAGCACATTTAAATATCAATGGGTAGATACCTCAAAATTTCCCAGGTTCCATCCTCTGTTCTATAAATCAAAGCATTTTAAAGGGATTAAGTGGTCAACACCGAGGCTTTACCTGGGGTTTTACTATATGCTACAAGACTGAAGGAAGCAGTAGTTGATGAGTTCACTGGGAAAGAAGCCAAATCACATCTCTGGTTAAAAAAAAAAAAGTAAATCCCAGATTTTACAAAAAGCTCCTTTAGCACTTTTTTGAGAGGTATGTTAACATCAATAATTTTACCTATGGATTCATATAAATAGAAATCTGGATTCTTAATATTGCTTTGGTGCTAGAAGTGAGAGGTAGCATTTAGAAGGAATAAAATAAATATTTGACATGAGGAACAAAGTAAAACGTAAGGAAATGGCAGAAGAGAAAATGTTGGAAATCCTGGGTCAGGGACTGGTGAATTCGTAATGGAGTCAGAGCAGGAAGCCCTGTCATTGGCCAGACTCTAGGTTGTATGTCCTGGCCCTGGTAAGCTCCTTTTCTGCAGTCCAATATCATGGATCAGTTCCAAAGATGATCAGCCAGAGATTCAAACTGAAGCTGGTGTGAGAGCACTACTGCAGAGAAAATAGTATCTTACAGGGTGGGGATAAGACCTTGTGAGCCATTTTAATTTAATATTTTGAGGAAAAATAATGAAAGTGTAAAGAAAAAAAGAAAATGCCCTAATAATCTTTGTGAAAACATTCTGGCAATGTTCCAATGGCTTCATAGAATTTTCCGTGTAGAGGAATCCTAAAGATTAGGAAGTGGGTGTGGGGAGATTGTAGAGGTTGGGGTGACTTTTGGGGTCAGAGGTTCCTCAGCAGATCTTGCCTTAGTTTAGATCTATATAACTTAGTTTAGATGCATCAAGAAATCCAAAAGCAAAACATCCAATAGCAAATGATTCATGGCAAGTTTTGACCACCCAAATTAAGCTGTGACTTTGAGATATTACTAGTTACTTTTTCTAATGAATAGTTCTAGGCTAGATCACCTTTTCAAAAGAATAAAAAGAAGTGACCTGAGAGTACATCCTGAATCAATAAATGTCTGTCTACAGCTCACACAGTACAGAATCCACTGTGAACATCTCTCTTTCCTGGATGGTGAAACTCCTTAACTCTACAAACACAGGATTCACTTCATCATCAGATGACTTTTGCATCAAGACCTGTGTCTTTTCAGGCAGTGTTGAAGTCTGCTATTGAGGAGAAGAAAAAAAAAAAAATCAAAACTGCCATCCATACATGCAACCATCTCGAACGGAATTCTCAGGCCTGTGAGGAAAAGACACTCATTTGTGGGGTTTTGTGGTAGCTGACAGCTCTTTAATTTTGGTTGGTCAGATGAGATTGTCTGGGCTAAGGGATGGAAAATAGGCATAAACTAAGAATGTGTTGAGAAGGGGATTGGGTAATGGAGTTGATGACAGTCTTATCCATAATGCAGCTGTCAGATTCAAAACACTCAAGCTCCCTTACCCTATCTCAGCATGGCCATTCCACAGAAAGGAAACTAGTTATCTTTCCAGGGAATGAAATAGGTGCTATTAAGATACTCCCACAAGGATTTAGTTATTGTGTGAGCATTGTCCATGTCATCAAACTGTATCCAAGGAGGACCCAGGGGTTTGATGGCAGGATCTTAGGATCACCAGGATAAGAGGCTCAGAAAACACGCATGTCGCTTCCCTTATTCCTCATGGCCCCCCACTTTTCGGAGGATGAAACCTCACCATTCATCGAAACACATCATTTGCCATATAAGAATGTTCTTTCATCTCCCCAGGTCTGAGAACACAAATAAATTGGTCCAATATATTACTGAAAATCATCTTTAATATTGTAGTTAATAAGAATTAATGGCTAAATTAGGTCTTCTTAAATCTAATTATTCAGTGCTCAAACATAAACATGGAGTCCCGGTGTAAGACCAAGCATGTGTTACTATCTATGCTGAGTACTACAAGAGTTAAAATAAAAGACTGGTGGACTGACACACAGAGAAATAATGCTGAAAAAAATCAAAACCTTTCTGAAATTTCCTTCCATCTTACAGGTCATGAGAGTTTTTCAACGTGATAATTTTTTAAATGTGGGGCCACTTACAATTCTGCTAAGTACTATTACAGTGGCTATGTGGTTGGGTGAAAATCATTCTTTCTGGAAGACCAAAGAATTCTACATTTTCTCTTAAAGATTTCCTTCTTTAATAAGGACTTGAGCAGATCCCTGTCATTGTTCTAGATAATGGATTACCTACACATACATTTCCAAGTGTAATGACACTCTTGCTTATTAAAGACCTCTCAGCTGAAGGGGCAGAATATTATGAACTGGCCGAGCCATTCATTTTCTTGAATATGTTATTCAGTATTTTATGCTAAACCAGCAATACACCATCCATTTTAGTACAATGATCCTTATGTTCAATAAAATTGAAGTGTTGCATCATAAATCATTATAGTCATTTATTTTACATTAGACACATTAGCCACTATATTCCATAATCTATTACAATAAGGTGGATTTAAATGTACCCCAAGGAACTGCACTAATAACTCGAGAACCAAATATAGCAATTTATGGATAAAATATGCTTAACCTAAAACTGCACTAGCTATCGTGATGGCTGTGAACTCTGAATGGAATTTAGTGCTGATGGTGACTGAACTCAGCTACACATAAAGAGGGAGGAAAGAGAAAAAGTGGCAGACCTTCCTCTAATTTTCTGTTCATTAATTTAAAAGTGTACAAGATTATTACACTCTCAGTAAGACAGACACACTTCGCTAGAGGAACTCATGCTCAACTGAAACTTTTTCTAAGAAACACACTCTCAACATCTCTAGTTAATTGTTCAGTAGGATGCGGGCTATTTCCAACATCAGCGGTGTCTGGGAAAGCTTTATCGATTCAGACTAGTTCCACTCATTCTGCATTTGTGAAAATTCAGACAGGTTGGGTAGTGTGAAGAAAAAGGTTTGCACACATAGTTCATAGTGTAAAAGAAGCATCCTGATAATGTTTTTATGCCATAGTATAAAAGAGGTACCTCGATAATGTTTTAAAGGTCTGCACACATGGTTCGTCGTGTGAAACAGGCATCCCGGTAACGTCTGAGAAAGCTTCATCAGTTCAGACTAATTCCACTAATTCCACATTTGTGAAAATGCAGACAGGCTGGGTGGTGGAAACAAAAAGGTTTCCACATGATTCATAGTGTAAAAGAGGTACCCTGATAATGTTTTTATACCGGAGAAGCATTTCAGAATAGCCTTAAGTTTGTAGGAGGCATTCTTCTACTAATAGTTGAGAAAATTATAATTATCAGTTAATAAAAATTGTTTTCTCTAATGATCTCTTAGATAATGTTTTATTAGCTTACTCCCGTTTCCTCTATGTATCTAAAGGCAATAAAACTGTGTCCTATAATTCAGATTCTTTGCTAATTTGCTAGCCCTCCACTTAGTCATGGACAGTGAGGTCTTCGTAATTGTAGGTAAATGGTTACTCCCCGCGCTACTGACATTTCTAGATAGCTTGCTTGGCAATCTCAACTCTTTGAGATTTGATCATGAAATGAGACTAGCTTTATTATACTACCTGATATGAAGTCTTTGCTGTTTAAGATTATTAAAATACATATTTGTTGCTGTGTTCAATCTGAGATAGCATGGCCCAGAATGGGCATAGTGAATTCTTCCTCAGGAAATTAGGGAACAGATTACATTTCCCATTTGAAAGTTCTCTCTTACCCACCCTGGCTTCCTTCCTCCTTCCCTCCCCTCCCCTTCATCCAACCACCTAGTCATCAGTCAACGATCCATTTAGTGACTTTCCTATTTATTCAATGCCTTCTCTGTGCCAGACACAAGGTGGGAGCTAAGAACACAAGACAAGGCACCTAACACTTGTAATAAGATATTTTCTATGATCACATTATTCCTTTTATCTATGCAAAACTGTTGTATTCTTTTATACCATTTATAATAATCAAATATTTAACTGTTAGTTCTAAGTTTTCCCTCAGTCAGCACTTATAGAATTGGCAATTTATACATAAACCAAATTCTGAGGGGAAACGGAGGACCTTGTTTGGCTAAATGCCCTGGTGTGAATAATTTATTCTGTCTAACCCTCACTTCTTCATCTGTACAATAAGAGGGTTAACTGGATCATTTCTTGGAGTTCCTTCTCAAATTTTAGGACTCAAATCATTGTCTCTGTACCTTTTAGTCATCGGTTCTACTTAATAAAATGTCTTCAATGCAAAAAAGGACAAAACGGTCAAAGAAGTACAGAATCTTGTCATTGTCATATTTGTTAGTCCCTTGCAATCCAGTCTATGCTGCTTCATCTTTTCCTTTTACTGTCAACTGCTAATACCAAATGTGCTGTTCTCTCATCAGTCTGCAGTCTAATTTATGCCCATAAAATACTGTTGCCGTCTGATGATGATGCCAACACCAAATCTGTTGTCCCCACTCTTCTGAATTCTCTTTCGGCAGAAGTATTGTCTTGGCTTTTGTCTTCTGCAGATATATCTGAATTATAGATTATTTCCCCCAGGCATGCTTTTCCAAATTAAATAAAATTTCATTTTCTGTTTCTTGCCTTAATCCTAGTAGATGACTTGGCTTAAAATATTTACAGACTCCACTTGGTACCTTTTTTAATAATTTGGCCCTATTGCATGTATTTATTTTACCTTGTGTTTTACAGGGTTGTAGTTTGTGCTCACCCACAATTAAGGCTTTCTTCTAACACAATATGGCACCTTTTGCATGCTCTGTCAATTATGGAGAAAAATGACACTCGTTACCTCTAGATAGATGGAATAAAAAGTACATAAATACACAATAAAGATCTATAGATACAATGGTCCTCGTTTCAACCTGTGGGCTCAACAAGGTGCCTCATAAAAAAAGTTTATATAGACATCTATCTGTACAAAATCTTTAGACCACATTTAGAAATATATTTCTGAGCATATTCTTTGCGGAAAAAAAAATTTAAGTCAGGATCCAGTTGGTCTAGTGGATCTAGGTGACTCATAAAATGAATTTAATGAGGCAGGCGGTTACAAATGTTTTAATCTGTAAACTAAATGGTATGGTGATAGAGAATAATGTAGGTAGGCACCATGGCTCATGCCTGGAATCCCAGCACTTTGGGAGGCTGAGGCGGGCGGAACACTTGAGGTCAGGAGTTTGAGACCAGCCTGGGCAACATGGTGAAACCTCGTCTCTACCAAAAATTAAAAAATTAGCTGGGTATGGTGGCATACGCCTGTCATCTCAGCTACTCTGGAGGCTGAGACATGAGAATCACTTGAACCTGGGAAACGAAGGTTGCAGTGAGTTGAGATCGTGCCACTGTACTCCAGCCTGGGTGACAGAGCAAGACTCTGTTCCCCTTCTCCCCGCCAAAAAAGAGATTAACAGAAGTAGGAGGCACACACATCCTAGGCTGGAGAACTAAATGGTCTTATCCAAAAGCCAGGAGCCCTTCCATCTCTTGCCAATGCTTCCTTTTGGCCAAACCAGGCTAAAGGGATAAGTGGATTGAGAGGAAAGTTAGGGAGTCTCGAGCTTCTGGGCCACTCACTGTGCAGATCCCTTCCAAGACCTGGAGTGGGGGTGCTAGCAGATTGGGCACATGGTCCTATGTATATGATTTGAAAAGTATAGTATTTCAAATAGTTACGAGAGCGTTCTTTTTGTACTTTGATATCCCCTGCATTATACTTCTCAATTTAGCCCCTATCTATGGACTGGTTAGGGGGAGCCGAGCTGGGGATTCATTTAGTTTCTGTCTATTGGGATATGTGTATATGATTCGCAGTCTCTTTTTTCTGTGTAGATTTAAATCATTGGTTGTGGTTGACAGAAGAATTGAAGGCTGCTAGTACTAGTTACTGTATGAAGGCTGGAGGTGCTAGAGAGCCTATAGACATGGAACTGCCCCGTACTCAAGAATCTTTCCAAATGTAGCATACATTTTAAATGCACCACCAAGCAGATAAAGAAAATATGGCACATACACACCATGGAATACTACACAGACACTAAAAAGAATAAAATAATGCTTTTTGCAGCCACATGGTTGCAGCTGGAAGCCATTATTTGGTTTTCTGTTCCTGTGTTAATTTGCTTAGGATAATGGCTTCCAGCTGCATCCACAGTCTCACTTTAAGTAGAAGCTGAATACTTGGTACTCAAGGACATAAAGAGAGCAGCAACAGACACTGTGGACTACTAGAGAGAGGGAGGAGGGAGGCAGACAAGGGCTGAAAAAGCATCGGAGACTACGCTCACTACCTGGTTGATAGCATCAATTAGACCCCAAACCTCAGCATCACACAATATACCCATGTAACATACCTGCACATGCACCCACCCAAGTCTGAAATAAAAGTTGAAAATATTTTTAAAATTTTTAACAAATGAAAATCAATAAAAAATACTCCACCAGCCATTCAGATAGGTTAAAAAAAAAGTTTTCGTTGGTGTCTTGATGTTAGAATGGACTGTGGTAATACACACACACCCAGTGTGCCATTTTTACCTGGCATTCATCTCAGATGTCTTAATCCTAAGACAACGATGACAGACTCATTGGTTGCAATACAAGAAACTCAAACTATCTTAAAATCTACATCTCTTCTGTAAAAAGAACTTGATAGAGGTTTCCCCACAATTGACGATGATCCTAATAATTATGCAATATTAATAATGTTATGAATGGAAACTTTTCTAAATTGTCAATAAAAAAGTAAATTTCAATTAGCATACTGAGGAAAGACAATTATCTTTCTGCTTTTTCTACAGAAAATTGTGAGATATATCTCAACAGTTAACTATTAAAATATGACCTTGCTTTTTTCAAAGGTTGTGAAGATAAAAATTCTAGGAAAACATTATGAGATATATTTCAACCTTTACCTATTAACACGGGTCCTTGCTTTTTTTTTTTTTTTAAGCTTTTCCTTCTTTTATTTGTTCTTGATTTTTAAAATTCTAAGTAAATTATTAAGATTCGTAATTTTTCTTTCTTTTTTTTTTTTTTTGGACAGAGTGTGGCTCTGTCACCCAGGCTAGAGTACAGTGGTGTGATCATAGCTCACTGCAACCTCCAACTCCTGGGCTCCAGGGATTCTCCTGCCTCGGCCTCCCAAGTATCTGAGACTACAGATGCATACCATCACACGTGGCTTGTTTTGTAGAGACAAGGTCTCACTATGTTGCCCAGGCTGGTCTCGAACTCCTGTACTCAAGCCATCTTTCTGCCTGGACCTCCCAAAGTGCTAGGATTACAGGTGTGAACCACCATGCCTGTCCTGTTATTTTTTTCCTCATAGAAAATAAATATTCCCTTTTGTACATAATTTTGTATGTATAACTTTGTATTATGACTAAAGATGGCCCCCAAATTGCATAAACTTAAGATCCTACAAACCTGCTTATACAGGAGCTTAGGAAATGAATTTTATAGTCACCTAAAGCAACACAGTAGAACAGGAGAAAGGTGGAGAAGAGATCTGGAAGCCAATAAGCAAAAGACAAGCACTGCAGTGTATTAAAGGGCTGGCAAATTTTCTGTAAGGGCCAGGGAACCAGGCTAAGAAGTTTCACAACCAGAGATAATCGCTGACATCATACCAGGGAGTTGGGGAAACCTAGTTACTTCCCATTAGGCGTAAGCATTACAGTTCAAGCCACCAATATACTGATAATGAATTTTGAATAGTATCAACCCCTGATGGATCTGCCAGGGCCGTCCCCACAACCTTGATGTAGATCTTGCAAACTGACCCACACACGTTTGTTTGGGCCGCTGACTCTTAATTTTTTGTCTGGTTTATCTACATTTGATTGGAGTAGCTGGAGTTACTTACCCTAGACAAAAGACAAGTGGGCCTTTTTATTCCCATAAGATGGTAACTTCCAAGGAAAGGATTAATGTAGGGAAAACAACAACAACAACAGATCTCCACTACAGTGCCACCACAATTATCCCTATTTCATAGAATGGAAAGAGAAATGGAAAGTTTAACATGGAAAATAATCTGCCCACATTCAAATAGCTAGATATGGATAGGGGCTGGAGGCTGCCTCCAGATTAAAAGACACAAATCCAAATGGTCGAGAATCCAGCGTGTGATACAGATGGATAGAGAAAAGTGGCAGCACAGTGTGATGAAACAGATCAACAGATCATTGATCTCCAGGACTGATGGCAACAGGGAGTGGTGAGACTGAGGTGAACCAGAGAGCTCATGTCTGTCTAAGACGGACAGCTGCCCCCAAGCTCCTCCTGGCTGTGGCTCCATGGAATGTTCCCCAGTGGGGCCATCTATGCAGACTGTAAAACAGGGGTTAAAAATCTAGATTTTTATTGTGAAATGTGCCAATTTTTAAGTGTTAATAATTGGAAAAACTTTATAACTATTGTTTGGGCCATAATTGTTGTATAAGCTCATCTGCTACTTGATTATTACCTCGGACTTCTATTTGCAATTTCTGCTCCAGAGTGAGTGAGGTCTCACCCACTAAATTACATTGCTATACTACTTCTTTTCAATTAATTTCATTTTTCAAACCCTCTTTTAACTCCCAGACTTTTCCTCTATACTTGACCAGAGCAGAGTTAGAAGATAAGAATTTTCAGTCCTGACATAACTGCTTATTAGCTGTGCAATCCTGAGTGAGTACTTTAACTTCCCCAAATCTTAGGTCTTTATCTGGAAAATGGAAAAAAAAAATCCACTCTGCCTACCTCCTGAGGTTATGAGAATCAAATGAAACAATGAATATTAATGTGTTTTGAAAGCTATCAAAATCTACAGAAAAGTCAGTATATTTCTTTTAATGATAACCTTAATTTTCAGAAAAGTAATTAGCCAACATATCTCCTTTCCATTTATAGAAAATAACACCTTAATTTTTCTTCCGTCTCTGATTCTACCCTATCCTCCTTGGCATTTCACAAATGATTGCCTTGTAGTCAATAAGCTCATTAGCCACTTCCCTGAACACTGCAGGAAACAACTCACCTGCCCCAAAGAACCCATATTTTGAACACAAGCATTTCTTTTTTCCACATACTGTTTTCCTTTTTTTCTAACTAAGTACAACATTAATGAGTTGAACTTTTTTATGGTGATTTGAGGGTAACTGACTTGACTGAAGAGGCAGGATTTCTTAGGAGGTCGACCGGAAGGCACAGCTTGAGTGTGAGTATCCACATCCCCCACTGTCATTCCTTGCGTTTGAGAGTTTTTGTCATGAGCCTGAACTATCTATGTACCATATGTGCCCTGGGGAAAGCCATTCTTACTGAGAGGCAAAATAGAGCCATCACTTACATGAAGAATGGAACCCATTTGGCTATGATATTCCTTTCCACATTTTTTGTTAACTAAATAAAAACTATAAACAGAGAATCTGCAACAAAACAAAAAGGTCTAGATTTGCAAAGTTCTTCTGTAGCTATAGGAGACCTCTTTGAGGAGGAAATGAAGATATCTTTTAGTACAGACCCAAACTGTATGGATAGCTACTGTTGTATCTTTTAAAATTGGCATCAGTGAATTCTTCTATCATCCACACAGGGTGAGTCAGAATCTGGTCTTCACTCCCTTTCTTTGTACTCGCCAGCTGGGACTCCATTCTGTTTTCACAAATACACCCTCATACACATTCGCAAATATAACACCCTCTATGAAGTCTTCCTTGATTGCACTGATCGCCCCCACCCCCAAACTTCTGACCTTGACCCACAATTTAGCATCCAATGCTGTGTTCTGATACCTAAGTGGCAGTCTCGTTTGTTCCACTGGACTTGAAGGTTCAGGGCCATTATGTATACATCTCCTTTAATTTCCAGAGTGTCCAGTTCAAGGCAGTGCTTGGCACAGAATATAAACTGAGTAATGAATTTATTTACATGCAAATTCTGGCTATATCTCATGGCTTCCAAAACTTAAGTGCTTCAGAATAAAAACTGACGAGGGCCTGGCTGAGGATGTGCTGTACATGCT
This sequence comes from Cheracebus regulus, assembly GCA_963574635.1. NCBI lineage: Eukaryota > Metazoa > Chordata > Mammalia > Primates > Pitheciidae > Cheracebus > Cheracebus regulus. The sequence goes on from CAUYQU010080523.1 coordinate 98,228, forward strand.
GTTTCTGACAACATTCAAGGAGCTGTTGAACCATCACTGACACCGATGGTATAGAGTGGAATCATGTGAACAGAGAGAGGTAAAGAAAATGGTGGCCCTGACAAGGAGGGTTGTCAGCCCAAAGTCATGCAGTAGATGAATGGTAAAAGTCACCCTCAAACCCTGGCATCCAGCTTCCAGCCTGGACTCTATCTAAAGTGTTCGTGAATGATCACATAACTGAAGAATCATTTCTGAACATACTGAATTTTGTCTGCTATATGGTATTTGGAAAGGTTAAGGTCTCATGTGGTTACTATATAAAATGTCCAAACTCTCTATTTTCACAAAGGTAGAGACTTTTGTTTTGTTCACTGTGATAGTCTGAGTGCTTTTCACATACTCGGTGCCAAAAAATAATTACCTAATATTGAATGAATTAGTGTCCAGAAAATCTGAGTGATCAGTCCTTCATTCTTGTCTGTATGCCTGCAAAGCATAGGAGTAGAACCAAGGGAAAGAACTTACAAGGAGACAGATCTGTGCTGGATACCAGGAAGTCTCTAACTGAACTATAAAATACAGAATGGCATGTCTGGAGACTTAAGAAGTTCCCCAGTAGCAACAAGATTATTGTGTTAATCAAACAGCAGTCAGTTGGGAATTAAGATGAGATGATTTCTAAGATTCCATCTCACTTTAAGTTCTGTAGCAGCTACTCTTGCATTCACTGCTGGACAGATAACTGGACCTACTAGTGGGCATCATAATTTAGGAGAACGTTTTAGAGGAACACAATCCTATGGGGCAGAGATTGGCAAACATTTTCTGTAAAGGACCAGATAGTAAATACTATCTGGTATTTACTGGGCTTTGCTGGACATACGGTCTCTATTGCAACTACTCAACCCTGCTGCTGTAGCGTAAAACCAGCCATAGCTAACATGTAAACAAATGAACATGATTGTGTTCCAATAAAACTTTATTTATAAAAGCAGGTTTGGGGTAGCATTTAGTTTGTGGACCTTAGTTTGCAACCCCCTCCTACAGACACTGAGAAAGATTCTAGCTGGAGAAGCTGCTTATCTAAGAAATCTACACCCTCTGAGTGCCTTGTCCTCATTCTAGTGACAGAGGCCAAAATGTTATAGGACCTACTAATCTCTGTCCAACGACAAAGAAACTAAATAATTCATGGCTCAGCAGGAGGTACAGAAAGCTCTGCTCAATGCACAAATATTTGCGATAATAGCTTGAAAATACAAAAGATGAAACGGGATTGTAGGAAAGATATGTTTGCATAACTTTCAAACCTGGCTCACTGTTAGAAAACAAAAACTGCAACCACAGGTGCCATTGAGGAATTTGTATGTTGGCTAAGGGAATTTTGAGATTGGCAGTAACGATGCAATAAAATCAAGACTATGCCAGGAACTTGCATGGCAGTATTACAGATTTTTTTTTTTTTTTTTGAGACAGAGTTTTGGTCTGTCACCAAGGCTGGAGTGTCGTGGTATGATCTCAGTTCACTGCAACCTCTGGCTCCTAGGTTCAAGTGATTCTTGTGCCTCAGACTCTTGAGTATTTGAGATTACAGGTGTGCACCACCACACCTGGCTAATTTTTTTTGTATTTTGTTAGCAGAGATGGGTTTTCACTATGTTGTCAAGGCTGGTCTTGAACTCCCGTTCTCAAGTGATCTGCCTGCCTCCTCCTCCCAAAGTGCTTGGATTACAGGCATGAATCATCATGCCTGGCCTATATTATAATTTTTTACTCATTTGGATAAACAACTAATAGGTTTCAGGAATGTTTTCTGGACTACAGTAAGACCAGACATACATGTCAGTCTCTGGCATTAGTGGAATGTGAAGGAATGTATCTCTCTAAGCATGGGTGGTTTATTGCACAACCCTAATAAGCCTGGACAATGAAAGCATGCACACCCATGACTCTCACCAAGGATGGAGCCAAGACAAGCCGAAAATTCAAATAGACATATGACTTCTGATTTGAAATAAATGTTCAACCCATCCCACTATCAGCATGTTTAGCTCATAATCAGGCATTATTATAATGGTATGCAAATTGCAGAAATGGCAGACATTCTTTCCAACTATGTTTTCATTAAAGATTCAGCTTTTTTTCCCCCAGAATAATAGTAAATGACATGCGAACTTCATATGAACTATAGGTCATGAAAGGATTTAGTATTGGCATTTTTAATCTAAAAAGTCTCATGCCAGAAAATCAATATGTTTCAGTTGCAGCATTCGAATGCAATTTTCCTCACGTAACAGGGTTTCTTTCTTTCCTTCTAAGTCTTTTTTTTTTTTAAAGAATGAATAATTCCTGGTTTTTCTATGAAACAAGCCGCCGTATTATAAGGTAATGACATCAATAACACATTACATGTAAACAGAAAATGAACAAAAAATCATTCAAGTCCCTTTTGAAACTGGAGTGCTTTTCATCAGCCCTATTACAGGTTCCATGCACATTATCGGATTGAACCATCCTGCATAACCGAGGTGTTGACAAGTCCTGATTACCCAATAACTCCTATATCCCTTTCAGGCAGGTTCACGGAGAGGACAGGAATACCAGGGCGTCCTGGGGGGCAGCTGGCCTGCCACAGGGACCCAATCAATGAAACTCAATGCCCTCTCACTTTCCTTCTCCAAAAATGGGGCGCTAGACTTCCTGGTGCATACCTGGGCCTTTTCCTCCTGTGTGTTCAATTGTTTCAGATAACAACTGTTTATAATACAGCAGACGACAGGCCAGGCTAACACTACAAAACTCTTTCCCCCAGAAACACACAGTTCCATTTAAGCTCCCCTGTATGGCAAATTAGATGATGTCTTTCTTAAGTAGCAGAACCAAGTGCAGAGCTTGGCACCTGGGACAAGATGGGCAGCAGCCAGGCTGCAAACGTTCATCACCTGAATGTTTCAGACATCCAATCCCTTACATTTTACTCTTCAATCTTGAGTTATACTGCTAATGTAACACCCAAAGACCCTTTTCCTGATTTTTTTTATATCACTGGGTGACATTTTACTCTTTTTAAGGGAATTTTTTTAAAAACCCAAGCTCTTTCTCTGCTACCCAACAAATGCAAGTTCTCCCCCACTAGGTAGGAGTGTAATGGTGACCATGGCTCAGGTGTGACAGTAATGACAGCCAGCTGCTTGGCTGGCCTGCCTGATATCTGTGGGGCAGGAGTGATTCTACAAAAAGTGCAGAGTCTTCAGGCAAGACCACAATTCATTTTCTCAAGACAATTTTTCAACCCTTGCGCAGAAACTGTAGCCTGTTGCTTGTGGTACAGCTCTGAGAAGCAGCCAAGCCAACTTAAAATAAGCCTTTAAACAAGCAAACTGTGGTTTTTGCCTTTTGGGTGGTATATCACCGTATATTTGACGTCATCTTCAGCTTGGGAGATATCATATTTTTAAAACAAATTTCTTGGCTTTCAGCTTGGCTCTGGGGCATTGCTGTCTGAGGACGTGGGTTTATCTAATTAATGCAGGCTCCAGCCTTTTTCTTTTTCCTTGCTTCAAACCTCTCCTCCTACGGTTAAACTCATACATTGATACAGTTGCAAACAGAAGAAAACAAATAGAGTACTGGGCTCCTCACTGCAGTGTTTTAAATTAAAATGAAGGTCTAATCACGCAGGTTGCGGCACATCGTAGTGTATCCTAAGTCCAGAGGTGGGATAGGGCAGTGGTTTGGAATATGGGCTCTCTCGTGGTTCGAATCCCAGCTCTGGTTGTGCACGCTGTGAACAGCTCCTGGCCTCTTTGTACCTTGGTTTCTGAACTGTAATGCCTCCTGTAGGCTTCAGCAACCCTGAACATGTCAAAGGTTTAGAACAATGTCTCTTGTAGGGTAAACGCTTGTTAAATGCCATTATTATCAATAAAAAATACCACTGTAGTAAGTTTGAATTGTTATTGTGTCTTGGAAGAACTGGTGAGATTAGGCGCTCTTCTAAAGGAGTTGGAGGCCATTAGAGAGCTTTGAATAGGGAGGGGCGGGGTGGGACTTGCACTCTAAAAGGACTGCTCTAGCTACTGGGCAGAGGTCAGTCTGTAAGGACAAGAGTGGAAGCAGGGACACTAATTAGGTGGCTATTACAGTAACCCAGGACAAATCAAACGGTGCTGTAGACTAGGGAGGTAGTACTCGACGTAGGTACTTCCGCTTGAGTACAGCAACAACTCACCACAATCACTGGTGGCATTTCAGTAAAGCTACTTGGAGCCCCATAGAGTCACAGCCAGCCTGGCAGAATGTATTTATTTATTTTCCGTGGGCTGGGTTAGTTTCTTAATTGCAAATTAGAGAGTCCAGGGTTCAAAAATGAAATGCTACTCTAAACTTATTTTCATTGCTTCCTGAGAAGGCTTCTTTATTCAGTTCTGCTGATCTCTCTCTTTGGCGTTCAACATTTGGTCCATTTCCACATCGTTGCTGAAGCTTTTCCTTCTGCTTGGAATGCCCTGTAAGGTCCCCTGCTGACGATCCTGTCTTCCCACCTCTATGATGTGTCCACTGTAACTGCCGTGCCTAGAATTGCCCTCTCAGATGGTCTGTTTCTTCACTATTCAGCTTGTCTCTATCTTCACGCTTTCAGACGTTTTCATCGACCTTGATAATTCTAGCTGGTAGGCCCACATTTGGAATAATCTTTGACTCTTTTTTTTCCTCATGCCCAAAATCTAATCCTTCTACAACCCTATGGGCTTTATCTTTAAAGTCATCCAGAATCTAACCACTAAAAATAGGTTAGAGGAGTCGGGTACAGCTGGGATTCGGAAGGCCTTGACTATCTGCCAGACAGTTCTGTGTAGTGATGGAATGGGAGTCTAGATGCTTGGGTTTTGGGTTCAGCTATGATCTGTGCATGTAAGTTTTATTTTCAAGGTCAGCAAAGAAAAGGTGTACATGTACTCATATTACCGAAGTCAAGATGGATCTAGAAAGATCTACCTTGTTTTCTATTTTTTCTGGAGCTCTGGGGCTGTTCAGTGTCCTTTTGCATAGCAGGCATCACCAGGCCTCAGGAGTACATTGGATATGATCTGGCCATATTCACAAGCCTCATTAAACCTATGGGCTACCCACAGTGGGGTTTTGTCTTTGAACCCTGGACTGGACTCTGTAATTTGCAATTAAGAAACTAACCCGGCCCAAAGAAAAGAAAGTAAAAACATTCTGCCAGGCTGGCTGTGGCTCTATGGGACTCCAAGCAGCTTTACTGAAATGCCACCAGTGATTGTGGTGAGTTGTTATTGTACCCAAGTTTCACAAAGATGGAAACCTGAGCAACTAAATACCACATTTATAGAGGGAAGAGAGCTGAGGAACAGCACCATGAAGAAAAGAAATCATTTTCACTCAATGAGGTTTCAACCATGTGACGAATGTCTGCTGGTATCTTTAAAGCAAAAGATCACAGGAGATTAGAGAGACATTCAGCTAACGTCAGAGGGGACATGGGTCTTCATTTTGGCACTCAGTCGGTCATGGCCTTTTGCTTCACTTACTCCTTGGGCTGGCTCAAAAAAGTTAATGGGAGCTCCACTCTGCTCTTGTTGTCAAATATTAGGTTCTAGCTTAATTGCAGTCATTACTAAACAGAAAGGCCTGTGACAAATGCAGTCAACAGGAGTTCACTGTTAAAAGCACCTGAAGAATCAGATTAAAGGGACTTGGCAAACTTGGGAGGATAAAATCAGTGTCAGTTTTCTTTGCTTCTTGGGTCACAGTCTCGCTGACTTGGGTTTTCTCATCTGCGAATGGAGACAATAATACCTTCCCAAGTTCTTCGGAATATAATACAGGATCTGGGGCTGGAACTGCTGAGCATGTCAAGAGGTTGTTTGTATAAAGGACCCAGGACCTTACTGAGAAAGAACTCAAGGAAATAAAGGAATAAATTCAGGCTCTGATGGCCATGAAGGGTTGGAATACTTTAAAGAGAGCACTGAGCTGGCTATTCAGATTATTGTTTAGCCTAGCTCCTTTAGAAATAGAGAAGCTCATATGTAAAGAAAAATACTAAAAAAGCAATTTATCTCCCCTTCTCTTAAATACACACAAATTCTGTGACAAATGGGGAATAGCATTTTAACATCCAAATCACAGAAGGGTGGCTAAGTAGCATGAGACTCATAGGACTTCATATGATTTCCGTGGGGCACACCCCAGATTTGGTGGAGACTTTTTAAAAAATGACTTAATTGAGATACAATACACATAAAATTCACCCTTTTATAGTATAAAACTTGGTGGTTTTAAGTCTATTCATAAAGGTGTGCAAATATCACCACTCCCTAATCCTGAAACATTTTCATCATCTGCCTAAGAAACCCCAGGCCCCTTAACAGTCACTCCCCATCGTCCCTTGTCCCCAGCCCCTGGAAGCTACTAATCTACTTTCTGTCATATAAACCTATTCTGAATATTGCATCTAAATGGGATCACATCATATGTGGCATTTGTGACTAAATTCTTTTAATCAGCATAACGTATTCTGGGTTACTCCATGTTGTAACAAGTATCAGCACTTCATTTTTCATGGCTGAATAATACTCTCTTCTGTGGATATAACACATTTATCCATTCACCAGTTGAAATTGGGTTATTTACACTTTTAGTCTATAATGAATAATGCTGCAAGAACTTTCACAGTCAAGGTTTTGTGTGAATATGTTTTCAATTCCTTTGAGTACATCCTAGGAGTGCAATTGCTGGTTTATATGCTTACTCTTTAATCTTTTGGGAGATGCCAGACTGGTTTCCAAAGTGATTGCAGCATTTATATTACTAGCAATAGAGGAGGCTTCCAAATTCTCCTCATCCTTGCTAACACCTGTTATTGTCTGACTTTTTGGTTTTAGTCATGGTAGTCAGCATAAAGCGGTATCTCATTGTGATTATGATTTCCTTTTATTCTTCCCGGCATTAACGTGAATTTAACGTGAGGACTTGCTATGGTTTTACTGTTAGTTTCTCATTTGCACCAATCAACTTCACTCCTGTGGGCCACTGCCCTTTTCTCCTGCTAGGCCACCTTTAATAGTGGCGATTACTCAGACCTCTGCTATTTCTGGCACTACTAGAGGTGTGTCTTTAGCACCATGGTCCCTGTGCTGACACCAATGGTCTGGCACCTATGCCAAAGATATTTTCCTCAGACGTGATACTGGTGCCATCTTCCATGACTAGTAGCTGAAGCTGCCACCACAAGAGCCTCAGATATTAGGGAGAGGAGCACAGGGATGTTTGTTCTTGTGAAGACCAGAACTTTAAGTCCTGCTTCTAGAATCCTCAGTGTTCTAAAGCTATGCTAGATTCCCCATTTAAGATGGTAGACAGAATACCTGCTAAAAATCAATGCTCATCTCCATACAAAATACAGAACTGAGAGATATAATCAACAGGCACATATCCATGCTCTGCAATATGCAATATGCAATATGAATGCACTAAATAGAAATGGAGGAACATACAGGACCTTATGGTTATAAGAAGGTAGCCATGCTTTTCACCAGCACAGAGCTGTAACTCCGTACTTCTTGAAAGAGCTCGAGGCCAACAGTGCCCTAGGGCTGCCTCAACGTCAGGCTGTAACAGCCCAAGACTCACAAGGGAGGATCCTCCCACTGATAATATGCACAAAATGGAGAGTCCCCAGGTAGCTGAGGGAGACAAAGCTCATTGGTATCCAGACTGTAGTCCAATGCTCCTCAACTTTTAATCAGGTTATGTCCTGCTAAATCCATAGTAAGTAAAAACTATCATAAATAACACACAAGTCAAAAATGCATTTAATACCCTGATAAACCCAGCATACAGTAAAAAAATTAAGTCAAACTGCCATAAATCCAAATGTTTCTCAACTCACAATGAGGTTACATCCCAATAAATGCATTGCAAAGTCAAAAAATCTAAGTTCAACCATTGTAAATCAGAGGTGGTCTGTATTTTATTATAGCAGCAGCCAAAAGTGACTAAAACAGTAGGGAGACACACAGTCTTTGCTTTCCTGAGTAACCATTAGGGTCTCTCCTTTTTAAGTCTTTATGATTCTGCTACAGAATGCTTTGGTTCCCTCTGTTCTTCTCAGAAAACTGTCCTCTGCCTGCAAAGGTCCCTGCAGAACTATTTGTACTGTGAGACCTTGTCTCTGTGCCTCTTCAATGGATCAAGAAGGGTATCAGACTTAGTCATATTCTTCTAGAATTTGGAGTGAATGATTCAGAGACTAGATTGTCTCGATTAAAGGTTCGATCAAGAGTCTCGCACGTTGTGAAAAATGATTGTTCAGCCCATACGCACTCTGCTTCCTCCACAGACACGATCTAGACATTGTGCCACATGTTACAGCATCTTCACCATTTTTCCACATTGAGGAGTATGCATTTGTGCTGAACAAACAATGCAAGGGCATTTTGTAGACAACAGTGTCACATTTTGTCATACAAGAGAGTGTTTATCAGACACACTGAAGCAGCGATAACAGAAACACAGGTAAAATTTAGAGCAGTGGTTCTGAAATTATTTCATGTGATATCATCTGCTCCTCAACTGTATCTTATTAAAGCATAAACTATGAAAACTATGCCTAAATGCACAGATGTTGGTGCTGAAATCGAATCAAATCAATTAAAAACCAATATGACACATATTTAATGCTATGCATAGTTGTAATTATACTGCATGGCAATTGGACATAGAGAGCAAACTGTTCAGGTAGATTCTCACACAATTATTTGACTTTTCCACAGTCAGTTACTAAGGGGCAGAGGCAAATTATCCTCGAATAGGAAAGATAAAGAAATTACTATTTTCTAGTCTGTAAGTTCCTACTATAGAATCTCCTTTTTTTTTATTTTGGTGACATAGGCCTTTTAGTAGGCTGATGAGGGTTGTGAACTCCTTCTCAGATTAATGTTCCTCAAATAAAATATATAGGATTAAAAAGGAAATCAATTTTATGGTCTTCTTAAAACTTTAAAAAATAACTGTCTTAAAAAATGGCAATATTGCAACGATTAAATGTGATATGAAAAGTATCGCAGGCACTGCTTGTAATAGTGTGGTTACTTCCATTCATAATTTCAAATTTCATTTAGGAGTGAGGTGGGCCAGGTGTGATGGATCATGCCTGTAATCCTAGCAATTTGGGAGGTCAAGGTGGGAGGATGGCCTAAGGCTCAAGAGTTTGAGACCAGTCTGGGCAACATGGTTAAGATTCTTTCTCTAGAAAATAAATTCAAAAATTAGCCAGGCATGGTAGTGTGTGCCTATAGTCTCAGCTATTTGGGAGGTTGATGTCAGAGGATCACCAGAGCCAGAAAATGTCGAGGCTGAAATGAGAATGAAGATACGTCTCTCTCCTTTTGCTATTAAAGTTGAAGGATCCTCTGAATTGAGATTAAGAAGTCCGTCCTGAGGGGAGAGGTCAACCACCATTCCCCACTAAATACTCACTAAACGTTACTTATTTTTTATAAAAACCCCAAACTGATAATAAACAGTTTTTATATTATCTAAACCTGGGGTAATCCACTGACCTTGTAGGAACAAGTCTCCTTAATGCCATTGCCAGAAAGCTCTTTTAGTAACTATACAAGTCTACGATTTCTATGATATCAACAGTGACTCCTTAGATTTGGAATGCATATTAGCATACTCATACAAGGGAGTCTTAACATGGGTATTTCAGATATTCTAGGTCTGTTCAGGAATTTGCAATCAGGTCTGGGTCCCAAGCCCACCTTCAGTCTGAGTGAATCCTGGAAGGGTTCTTGGACAACTGGGCCAACTGAAAGAAGCCTCCAAAGTCCATCAATCAGGTTGTACACGTAAGTTATTAGAAAGCCCTTTAGAACGCCCCAGTTCTCATCCTCAACCCCCTCAGGGAAGCTGAGAAGTTTTTCTCCTCCTTAGAATCAGTAGATCCCATGCATCCGGGCTCCTGAGATACCTAAGTGCAAGACAGAGGAGGAAGATTGCTGGAACCCAAAGCTAGTGTCATACCTGGGACTAAAAATCAGAGACCAGCCTAACTCAACACTATGCAAATCATCGTCCTGGGATTTGATTCGAAAACACAGACACACAAAGAATGGTTCAATTAAAGGAATGTGGGAACAGCCTGCTCTCACTCTCTATCACTGTATCTAAGCTGAGTTTTTAAGCATATACTAGATGAAAAGATTTGGTAGCAATTCTTAATAAAATTATATGAGTGTTTACAGAGTCAAAGTAGTCTTTCTGTAAGCTGCACAAATAAATACTGTTCCCCCTACCCTGAACCTTCGCTTTGAAGAAAGAACACATGCTTAGCTGTCTTTTGTCCTATATTACAAAAGAAAGTCCCTTTCTGTGGAACATTTGAATCATTCGCTGGCAGTTTCTCAAGGTAAACAGAGTAAATTAAAAATTAATGTTTCTCATATGTACACACACACACATAAGTGAATGCAATTCTTTCTTGCCCCACCAGGCATTAAAAGCAGTTGAGTCCATTTGTCATTTCAAAAAGCCTCTAAAAAAGTAGAAATCCAGGACAACATCAAAAAAATTCTGAAAACTTCCTCCTGGATAAAGATGAATGTTCTTCCAGTGATTTGTCTTGTCTAATTAGTCCCATGTATGAGACTAGACTGGGGAATGAGGGGAAGAAATTGGATCATCCCTTGCTTTTAATAAGGAAGAAAACAAAGGGAAAAAATAAGACTATAATTATGCTGAAAACTTAAAGGAAAAAATTCCCCACGAAGATCTGCTTTTCCACATACATGATTAGCTTCTCTTTATGAATTAGGTTTGTGATAAAAGCTGTTTCAGATTACAAGAAAACAAACAAACCGTGATTCTTATGAATTCATATAATACTACATCTCTGTGGAGGAAGCAGCAATACCTTTGACCAGTCTAAATCCAAAATAAAATTAACAGTAAGCTGTAAGTTGAAAAAAGAAATAGCTTCTGAGTCCTCAGTTTTTCAAGCAATGTCAGGAGGAGAGAGGGAGAGGCTGTATGGCTAAATGAATTGACCCTAAGCTTCTTTCTTCTTCTAATTCTAAATCTAGACCTTAATTCCCTTACTTTATCCTGAGTTATTTCTTAACCATTTGAGAATATGATGAAAGCAATTAATCCCCTTCCAAGATGTACATTTGTGTGGGAACATATCATTTTGCATACCATCACAGAGTTCATGGATTTCCTCAAGTTTATATACATGAAACTCTTCTAAGTCTACACAGGCCAGATAAAGGACTTCAGTCTTTAGCCATTTTAGAGTCCATTGAGCTCTTTCATGGACACTATCTAAGTAGGCAATGAGACCCCTATACAAAACTCAAAGTGTCTAGGAACCTTCTCAGTCCATGAGCCTCATGGACTGCCCATGATACTGAAGACGTACCTTCTCACTCCTATAAAACATCTTGTCCAGGACAGCCTAGAAGTAAAGCACTGCTAGGATGGCATGCCAATGAGATGTCTGGCTCACTTAAATATATTATGAATTCGGGCAAGCAAACAAAAGCAATAGGGACTTCCAAATTGTAACTAGTAAGACATGGACCAGTTCACGGGTCAGCGTTAGAGATCCATTCTGAGAACCACTGAATTAAACAGTAAACAATTTGGACAGGGAATAAGTTGACCCTCCCAGTTAGAGTAACGTTTTCGCACCCCCCTCCAGTAATCCAGATCATTTCATTTCTTCTCTGCCAGACCTTTACCACTGAGGAATTAAAATAACTCAACTAAGAATTTTTGAATGTTTTCTACCTGCTGGGTAACATGCTAAGCATACTCATGTATGAACTCACTTCAACCTCACATTGACTTCAAGAGGTAGGTACAATTAAAATGAACACTTCATGGATGATGAAACATAAGCATGGAGATAATTTGCCTCAGTTTCCAGAAAGCTAGGAAATGGTCAAGTTACTTCCCACCTTACATTTCCCATGGTCGTAGATAGCTTAATTTTCCTGTAAGTCGGAGCTTCCAGCCAAATCCTAACTACCAGCTTATTTAGGGAAAAAAGCCCTTTCGGCAGATTCTAGGCTGCTTTGCCCTTCAGATTGTCTACTGTGAGTCAGAGAGGATTTTGCCTTGTTTCTGCAATATTTGACGATGTGTGTGTCTTCTGACCCTCTTCTAAGTTTCTTCTTCCAAGGCTCATCTCAAGTTTTGCCTCTTTGGTGGCTGTCCCTAAGGTTCATTCTATTATGTAAGATGATGCATCCTTGAACTTTCCTTAGACAGTTGATTCAAATAGATTCTAAGTCTCTAATATAGAAAACCATGAAAATTTACTGAGGCAACAAGATATACTTTTGAGAAATCCTTTGTTGTGTGAGGCAAAGTTCCCTTTTCTCCAAATAAATCCTCCATCTCCATATGTCCTTGTCCTCCTTCTGATACTTCTGAATTCTCCTTGTAGCTGCTGTGATAGAGAAGGTAAAGGGTCATGGAACTTGTTCTCAACATATAATTTCCTGCTGTTGATGATCTGCCTCACATTTAGATTGGTATTCAATATCTAGCATGTGGGTGCCTTAGTCAAAACCAAGGGAGAAGTAGTCCCATCTTATCCACGTCACAGCAATAAAACTGGGCCGCTGATGTATCAAAATCGTAGGGCTTGGGAGAATTTTCATTTAATGCTTAACGTAATACAGCCCTACATATTAGGCAGATAAAAGAAAAATGTCATGAGGTTGGCACTCTTTTTAATCCCATCATACAAACAAGAGTACTGAGAGGTTAATGTCTTAGTTTGCCCAAGTTGCTGTAACAAAATACCTTAGACTGGGTAATATACAAACAATGGAAATTTACTGCATTTACTGCTCACAGTTCTGGAGCCTGGGAAGTCCAGAATCAAGTTTCCAGCATATTTGATGTCTGGGGAAGTTCTGTTCTTCATAGATGGTATCTTCTCACTGCATCCTCACATAGTAAAAGGGCAAAAGGGGCTACCTCAAGCCTCTTTTATAAAGGCATTAATGCCATTTATGAGGGCAGAAACTTATCACCTCCCCCATAACTCCACCTCATTTTTTTTGTTTGTTTTGAGACAAAGTCTCCGTCTGTCGCCCAGGCTGGAGTACAGTGGCACAATCTCGGCTCACTGCAGCCTCCCTCTCCCGGGTTCAAGCCTCCTGAGTAGCTGGAATTACAGGTGCATGCCACTAAGCCAGGCTAGCTTTTGGACTTTTAGTACAGACAGGGTTTCACCATGTTAGTCAGGTTGGTCTCGAACTCCTGACCTCGTGATCCACCCGCCTCGGCCTCCCAAAGTGCTGGGATTACAGGCATGAGCCACAGCACCTGGTCAGCTCCACCTCTTCATACCAACACATTGAGGATTGGATTTCAACATGGAGATTTTCTGAGGGACACAAATACTCAGACCATAGCAGTTAAAATGCCCCAAAGTCACAAAGCAGCACAACCAGGATTTGAACACAAGTACTTAAGTGCTCTTATTCTTAACTACTGTACCACGGTGCCTCTCTAGCATAAGAGAGTTGCATGGTAACTGTTAACAGTCTATATAATTTGGGCGACATATTACTCTTTTGGGAAAATGGACAGATTAAGATTGTTTTGAGAGGTAAAAACAGACATACTTTCTGGTATCCATGAGACACAGAAGGACTGATCACATAGTACAGGGCTAACTGGGGCACTGTTATCTGTGTATATATCTCAATACCCTGTGATAAAGAGCAGAGCAGGGTAAGGGCAGGGAATGAATCTGAGAGCAAATCTGCAAAGCTTCTGATTTTTCCTCCACCTTCCCCCCATCCACTCCCTCTTTCTCCTCTCTCTTCTAAGCTTTCACCAATGGACACTTGGAAAGGGAGAAGCTACGGTCTCTCTCCTCTCCCGCTCTGCCTTCGGTGGCTTCTCCCAGTGACTGAATTTCCTCTGCGGTTTCAGCTCCCACTGTCTGCCCCAGATCTTAACCTGCAATAGCACCATCTCTTCCTGTAGTCCCTTCAGCCTGGGTTGGGGAAAGGGGTGGCAGCTTCCTGTTGTAGCTGACGTCTGGGTGGCCCCATCCTGCAGTTTCTTCTTTTAGCTCTTACATCAATGGTATGACCAACTCCCCATATTAAATTCTTTCTGCTAGAAATAGCTGGAATGGCATTTTCTTTCCTTACTGGATGCTGACTGGTAGACAGAATGAATTCAAGACCAAGACATGCCTTCAGCTGTGCATTAAATTCCTGGGGTTCAAATGTCTCTCTTCAAAACCTGACTTTTCCTACTAGAAGATGCTGCTTCTCAGTGAGTGCCCGGTGTTTATAAACTTAATTCTTAATGAATGACAACATAATCAAAATAGATTTTGTTTTGCTTTTTGCTTTATCTCAGTCCTCTCTGGTTTCTTAACTCCACTGATCCTTTTGGCAAGTTCTGATTCATTCATGGAATTCTTACAGATGTGGAGCTCTTTCCTGGGAAACAGGCTGCGTTTTCCTCAGTGAATCCTTTGGTGAACATCCCCTCCTTACCTCCTCTGAAGTTATTGTCTCTGTGATACTTGGGCTGAAGCTGAGAAGGCTTATTCAAAGGAACAAAGCCCTTAGCACAAATGAGCAGCCACTCCCAGTTGCGACACATGAGAAATGGAGTCCCAGCGTCCTGGGCTTGAATTTCAAAAATGCAACTGGGTTGTGACCCTGTGAGGCTGGCTAGGCTAGTAGGTGAGCAGAACCAGTTCTTCATTTCCGTGGCAGGGAGCAGACAGAAGACAAATACATACAGCGTTTTCAGCCAGAACTTCTAAACCTGAGATATTTCCATTTAATCAGATGGAAGCAAAGATGGATATACTAGGTGATGATGGTTTGAGGCAAATGGGATTAGTTATTGTCATAGACACAGCTGCTTCCTATCTCTGGATTTTTTTTTAAATGGAGTAACTCTAGCCTTGGGAAATTCTTTTTCTTTTGTCCAGTGTTCTGCAAAATATCATCCAAAATTGGAAAACGCTGTGTTGCACATTGGGTAATAGGCATTCTTCCCATAGTCAACAACACAATAGCATTAACTACAAAAGAAGCATTAAAAATGTTAACAACAATGAACATTTGAGGGCTTATGATGTGCCAGGCACTGGTCTAAGCGGTTCATTTTAACGTATCCACTTGTAACGACTTTACGGAGTAGGTACTATTATAGCCTCACTTACAAATGACAAAACTGAATACAGACAGGTGCTCACTGCCCAGACTGACACGGCCAGTAAGGGGCACAACTGGGATGTGAACCCTGACGGTTCAGGGCCTCTGCCCACATTTTTAACTATAGTATTGCTTCTCCATGGCATATCAGAACACGGATACAGGTACCTGGTGAAAAATTCTACATAACGAGTCTCATCTGGTTGTACAACTGCATAGCCAGGCTGTGAATAACTAGGAGAGCTAATCTTTTGTCTCCATTGGATTTTCAGCCACAGGAAAAAAAAAAATAACACAAAACCCCCAAAACCAACCATCTTTACTGAGTGTCTAGGATCTTTTTGGCTCTTGTCAAGAGCACACCGTGCTTAGTTTACATTAAATTTTGGGGGTGTCTTCAGTTTCACAGATCCCAAAGGTATTTTCAGACTGATACTAAAGCAAAAGCTATTTTGAAGTGACCAGCCTCGAATAGGGCAGGACCATGTTTTCCTCTAACACAGGCCTGCAGCTAAAGTCCAGGGCGCGTTGAAACATGCCCAGTTTGAAACCAACCCAGGACTCTTTCTTCTCCACTTGCCAGTGGGGACAGCTGATCATATCAAAGGGAAGGCAGCTCCTGAGGAGTCTGGTTTCTGGAGACTTTGGTTTCTGAGGATTTAAGAAAGCTAAAGAGGGAGGCATTAATATAAATCTTTCCTTGCCTAACTCTGCCTGGGAGATGAAGCTACCCAGAGCAATGCAAGCTCCCTCTTGTTTTAGAAGTTTTTCATCTCATAATCTGCTTTAACAAAAACTACAAAGGTTTCTTTTCCCCATCTCCTCTTCCCACCTCAAAAGAAGACAGGGCACAGCATTTGGCTCCCCTCTTTGAGAGAGACCTCACCATTCACTCAGGGATGTGACCCTGCCCACATGAAAGAAAGTGCTGTGTGTGTCCCACTTGCCTTTAGACTCTGTGACACTGGGGAAGACTTGCTCAACATGGGACATTTCTTGGACACGTTTCCAAACTACAATTGGTGGGGTGAGGGTGGGAAGGGGCCACCTTGCCATCTGATGGCCCCACCCTCGCGGCTTCACCATTGATGAAGTACACCCCTTGTATTTTTGTTAATTTGTCAGATTCTCCTGCTGCGGAAAGAGCCAATTCTGCTCATCGGCAACCCCTGACGCAGAGTACTCTTCAAGCAAAGGATGGGGAGGTTGAGAAACAATTCATCTCTATCAGGGTTTGGCAAAAACATGGAAGGCAGATACACTACCGCCTTCTCACATGTTAGAAACCACGTTGTATTAAATTGGTAAAATTTTAATGAGAGGAGTGGTTCTGTCAATCCCCATCAGAGAGGGAAAGTTAAAGGCGTGGGTTAAAGATTAATATTCCAAGTTCAGAACAAAAGGATGTTCTTTTGTGGCTCTGCGCTTATGCCTCTGAATGTAAACATTGTTCTGAGAGCCATTTTTTCTTGGCCAGATCTTTAAAGGGTAATAAATTAGCCCGTGGACAGCCATACAAGCTGCTACTAGATGTGAATGTGAATGTGTCTGAAGAAAAGGCTGACATTCAATCAAAGTCTATTGAAAGAATGGTTGGATTTTCTAAAGAAGCATGTTGTGCCTATTAACCAACTTACAAAAGGGGCCATTTCCTTGATTTATGTTTGGTTGCTATAGAGATCCTGCAGCCCAGACTGGCAGGTGAAGCTCCCCTCTAACAATCTCAGAGGTTTTTCTTACTTACCCTCCGAGGCTGAACTGAGGCAGCGGGTAAAAGGCAGTGTGCAAACAAGCTGTGTGTGTTCCAAAAAAAAAAAAATCAAACATCTGGCCAAGCATTTCTACGCATAGCTCTTAAATGATTACTTACTAAATCTGAGACATAGGGTAAGCATTTTTACAGTGCTTGAAAACACGAGTGGAAAGAAAAGTTTATTTTTCTATTCGGGACCATTAATGACTGGTTTCTGCGAGTGCTGTTTATTGTTTATGTTATTTTACAGAATGTGCAGCATTCCATGTTTGAACTCAAGTTGATCTTCAAGAATGAGTTATGTCTTCATGACTTGAGGGAAGATATAGATGTGTGTATCTATGAGTATATTTGTATATATGTTTGTGGAGCAGATGGATTATAATCATTGCATGGTAATGCTGGAGGAATCTTAACAATAGTTTTGCCTCCACCCTGTATTTCTCAGAAGGGGAAACTGAGGGATTTCAGAAAGATCTGCCCAAGTATGATGTAAGTGATCTGTCGTGGGGCAAAAATTGTCTCTTTACCAAAACTCTTGCCATTATTCCCCTGTCATATGAGCAAGAGAAAACTTCAGGGTCAGAGAGGTGAGGAGAGGGCTTGAACACTGGTGATAATATAATTTCACATATAATTCACAAGGAAAACATTATTGCTAGGTCAGAGACAAATCAAAGTTTATGTTCTGGGGCAAGCAAGGGAAGAGGAGAGAGAGGAAAAAGCCGGGGACTGAGCAGAATGCTAAGTGCATCCCTCCATGTCAATGGCCCTTATATATACAGAGAGGGGAAAGACAGCTCACGATTCCAGTTGTCAACTAATAGAGCAAAGTCACTGTAAGGAGGTGAATTGCATCGGCAGGATCACTTCTGACTCCTGGGCCTTTTTACTTGCACCCACTCGGAGTCTCCCAGTATGAGGGGTACTCCTTGTAAAGCCTTCTGAACATTTTAAAGGGACTATGAAGGAATCCTCTTCTCTGGTCATGAGGGTGTGCTTCCTGTGACCCTCCACACAGTGGGTTCATTTGCTAGGACTGCCGTAACAAAATGCCACAGGCTAGGTGGCTTAAACGACAGAAATGCATTTTCTCACGGTTCTAGAGGCTGGAAGTGTGAAATCAAGGTGTTGGTAGGGTTGCTTCTTCTGAGGCCTCTCTCTGGGGCGTGTAGTGTCAGTTCTTTGAGTATCTTTACATGGTCTTCCCCCAGTGTATGCGTGTGTCCTAATCTCATCTTCTCATAAGGATGCTAGTCACACTGGATCAATGACTTCATTTTAGCTAGATAACTTCTTTAAAAATCGTATTTCCATATGTCGTCACATTCATAAGTCCTGGGGGATAGGTCTTCAACATATAAATTTGGGGCAAGGGTGACATTACAGTCTGTAACACACAGTTAAAAGAGATTTCAGAAGAGTCCAATGCTTCATTAGCCTAAAGAAAAGAGGAGCATTCTCCAGAAGGTTCTCAAATCCCCCAACCCCAGGACCAAGAAGGGAATTTCCACAGGCCCTACCAATACCTGCCAGAGTCTTTCCTGATTTCCAGTAAAGCCAGGATTTCTTTCCAGCTCAGAGTTGTGGTGACATCCTTTTAGCCACTAGGAATTCCTGGTAGCCTCATTCTCCACAAGGTCTTAGGGTCTCTAGTTAAGAACTGTTTACTAGTGGCTGGAAAATGATTCCTTTGGTTGATTTCCAAAAATTATTTATGACTTATTCCATTGCTCTCCAGTACTTCCAAGAAACCAAAGGGAATAGCCCAGATAGAAAAAAAAATCTTTCGCCTTCCTCCCACTCCTTTATTATGCTATAAACATTTGTTAATAGAGCAATTATCTTTTGAGTTGTAAAGGCTAAGTAACTACGAGGAAGAAAGGGGTGAAGGGAAAGTGCAATTCTTCAAGCTTAATGAAGTCAAGTGAAATTATTTCAAGTGGATGTGAATTATGGAGAAGAGAATCTTCTTCTGCCAAAGTTTAATAAATGATGGCATGCCATTTTGTTGAGCCAAACCTCTCTGCAGCTTGGTTTTGTCAGACAACATATACAAGAACACAATAAAGACATCTGTGGACAGACCTGGTCTTTTGGAAAGGGACTCTTTGTGGTTGAGAGGTGACTGATGGTAACAGGGAAAATGGATACTCCGTCTCTTGGATAGCCCCTTGTTAATAAAGTCAGCTTTACTGAGCATTTGCCAAGTGTCCACCATTGTACTCAGTGCCTTACACACAGATCTTATTTCAACCTCACAGCATCCCTGTGAGGGAGGTCTTACTTACCATTTTTAAGGAATGAAAAAACAAACAGGGTAAGACACACTAAGGAAACTGACCAGGGTACTACAGCCTACAGTGAGTGCAGCTGATACTTGAAATTGACGTTGGCGCTAACATCTGAGCTCTAATCCACTACATGAAACTGCAGAAAGGGCTTCTCTGCTGGTCCAGGCAACTTCATGCGCTCTGACATGATGGAGCATTGCCTCAGTGGCGGACCAGCATAAATGAGTTATCATCATTGGTTCATGGGAGCACTGTTGCAGAAATTAAGGTCTCCAAATATAGGTGAAGTGTGAGGGCTGGGAAATAGAAGTACTCTGTTGCAAATAGTTGTTGGTTGAAACTGTCATAAAAGGGAGGGCTAAGAAGAAGAGAACAAGTGGAATGAAAATCTGTCTCAAATTTCTACACGGACAATTCAAAGCAGAAATGTCAATCTTTAGGGGAGAAAGAAAAAAAAAGACAAAGTTTCCAAAATATAATTTCTCTTATAAGGAGACAGCTCTGAGACAGTTCTGCTTGGCAGTCTTCTGTTACTGTTTCCGGTACAGGGAGTACGATAGATGGTCAGGAATTGAAGCATCTCCAGTGGTGAAAGCCAGTCTGCGGCCAGGTAATCATTCACCAAATGGATACCACCTGGGGTAGAATCACTCACACATGCAAATTGGCCCAAATAGTGTCCTGGGCTCATGGGTTATTTAAATGAATGCAGCTGGGATTTGATTTCAAGCAGCAGCAAAAACACCAAGAATGGTTTGCACCAAAGAAAACAGCACATTGACTGTGTCCCCTTTGCTTCAATTAGCTGCAAAAACCTCACAGTAATTCTCACTACAGTTTAGCGTGACTAGGGAGAGAAGCAGCAATTAACTGCTTTATGGTCTGCTTTTGAACTCAGTTCCAAAGTTTCACTAGATAATTTCTTATTCTGCTGTTTTTATTTTTAATATCCAGAACATCTGAGACATTTTCCTCCTTTCTCTCCAAGCTAGGGCTACAGTGCAAACACAATTTCCTGCTAAATGAGGTATTGCCTTTAACCTACTCTGGACAATTCCCTGTAGCTTCTTGATAGTATTTGTGATTTGGATTTGACAACATCCCGCTATATTTGGTACTTAACTTTAACACTAAACTTGATATTTTAAATTATATGAACATGCCAGATATTTAATTTCTATTAACACATACTTTATTTTAAAAAATCTATCAGCTCTGTGGAAAATTTAGTAAGTGAAAAGTTTCTTCCCTTCTCCCCTTTATAATGCACATTGAATTAAGTTTGTGATCTTACATAGAGTGTGTGAATGTTTAAGATCACAGTTCATCTACTTTTAGCAAACTCTTAAGTGAATATGGCTGACCAGCAGAAGACAAATTTATCTATCACAAGTTGCAGTCATTTCTCAAGATGTCTATTTGTATTCTTCCTGGATATAGTTTTATAAAAACAGAATAGTGGAAAACATGCAGTACGTAAGACCTTGTATTTGATTAGGCTACTTTCCAATTGACAAAGGGTTTTCCATGCATTGCATCAGTTGACAAAGGGGAAGATCCTTAAATTCTTTGAAACTCATACAAAAAAAGTCAGAATTTGTGAGGTGACTCTTGAAGCTGGTGAAGGCTGCTTGGCCCAATGCTAAGGGAAGCCGAGAGTGTCTATCTGCGTGTGGACCAGGATAGGATGGATGGAAGCAGTTACTATCCATGCTTCCAGCTCCTGCCCTCCTAATGACCTAAGCTCTGGCCTGAGGGACCAACATCCCTTAGAATGAGAGGTTAGTTTTGATGTGAGTGCAGCCTTGGGACTCCCTGTAGAGAAATTGCTTATTCCAAAAATTTAACTTCTTTCTCTCCCTTTTACGTGGAAATACAGGATGAAATATGGTTTTTCCCTTATTCTCTGTATTCCAGACCACATCAGAAATGAATTTTGGATGGAAACAGAAGGGTAAGTACAGTAGTGTCTGCTGGAAAGGGAGTGACACCGGAGTTTACAGACAAGCACCATAGGTTGTTAACTTTGTTCAAGATGTTATGCATTCATTGCCAAGATATAAAACCTGTACCACTAGTAGAATGTGAATTAGTTTATGTGGTGTATAAATGACAAAACTGAGTCACATAGAAACAAACTGCCTCTTCCATTGTTTGTAATAACAGGCAGGGGAAAGCCTTCATTTTTGTATCTTTATCACTCTGATGACCCCTTAAAGAAAGGGCACATGCATCATGAGTGACTGGGAGTTTTTCATTTGTGGCCATGATACATCAACTTTCTTGTGACACAGCTATCATGAAGTACAAGTATAGGTCTATTTAAACAGTTGAGAGTGATAGTACTCTGCTGTGCACTTAGTCTCCCTGATCCTCCATCTATTCCTCTGTGAAATGTCAAAATAAAAATACCAGCCTTGCAAGGTGGTTGTAAGAGTCACACACAACTTTGTCAACTCTCAAAGTACCATTAAAACGTTCACATGGTCAGGTAAGAATAAATAAAGATTAAATCAGTTTGGGAGAAAAATTACAAAGAAAATGTTGGAGTTCAATCCAAAGGGCCTGAATAGAGGAGTAAGGAGGTGAGACTTCAGGTAGTGAGAAGCAACTGAAATTTTTGAACAGAGTGAATTAAGATGAAGAAAATCCATTCAACAATGTTGTATAGGACACAATGGAGAAGAAAGGGTGGAGAGAAGGAGAAACATCAGAAGGCTTCTCAGTGGGCTAGAGGGATTGTAGTAGAAAGGGAAGGAAGAGAATATATTCAGGAGAGGTTGTGAGAGAAGGATCAAGACTAGCAATTAATTGAATAGCAGTGGGAGGCTGGATAATGGCCTGTGATTGACACAAAGGGGTTAAGGAAAATAAGAATAGGGAGGCAGAAAATGCGATGGGATTTAAAAATTGTTTTCAGTTTGTGTGTATTCACATACCTTTGTTACTGAGCATGTGTAGATGTGTTTGTATGTGTATAATGGTAGTTACATCAACCAGATGGAGACAGAGAAAGATAAATAGAAGTAGCATGTTCAATTGTCTAAAATAGAATGTATTATCCAACATCTTTCTTCTTGCTTTGGCTCTGCCCTCTACTTTGGACAAGTTGTCACCTTCTCTAAGAGCCCCCTCACTGGTAAAATGGGCATCGTCACACCTCTTCCTCTGCGTTTCCTCCAATTCATCACCCACCCTATTTCACGTGATAAATTTCTCAAATGTTCCCCTCTCCCCAACCCTCAGCCACACCTTAGTAGTTTAAGGCAAGCTCCCCTCTCACTTGGGTTATTCCAAGAGTGTCTTAATTGGTCTCCCAGGATCAATTCAAGTTCAACTCCAACTGGTTCTCCACACTGCAGCCTAAGGGACCTTTCTGAAGTGATGTCACTACCAACTGCCCCCTTAAATGCCTTCCTATTGTCAAACTCCCTCATGCAGCCTGCCCCAAATCTGCAAGTCCGTTTTCCCTTTCCCTCTCTCCCTCTCCTCCTCTCCCCCTCTCCCTCTCTCCTTCCTAGAGCATCAAACAGTGGGCCTTCCCAACAAAGGGCCTTCGTATACACTACTGTTGACTGGAAAACCTTTTCTTTTCCAATTCACTTACTTAATTCATTCTTCAGAACTCATCACATCATTTTCTCAGTGGAGCTTTCTCTAACCCTACCTCAATATGGGTCAAACTCCTTTGTTAGGAAGATTTCTTCACTTCAAAAAACTCATCTCAGGTTTTAATTGTATATTCACTGCTGTGGTCACCGAGGTAATGATGCTCTCAGCTATTAAACTGGAAGCCCATGAGGGCTCTATATATCTAATGCAGTACCTGGAGATGAAAAGGTGAGTAAGAGAGGGAATAAATGAGTGAATAGAAGAATAAACACATCAATGAATGAGTACCAGGACATCTATCTCACAGAGCTGCTCTAAGGACCTTTGGGAAATGCACAGTCATCCCTTGGTGTTGGTTCCAGGACTCTCACATATACCACAATCTATGCATCCTCAAGACTGAAGCCAGCCCTGTGGAACCCACATATACAAAAAGGTAGCCTTCTGTGTACTCAGCTTTGGCATCCCATGAATACTGTGCTTTTGATTTGTGTTTGGTTGATAAAATTCACATGTAAGTGGACCTGCACTGTTCAAACCCATATTGTTAAAAGGTCAACTGCAATTGTTATTCAAATATGAGTCAAGGTTCTGACTTGTAATCCTGAGTGCACATCCAAATGGTTTTATCTTGAGAACTTTCCCTACCTTTCACCTGACAAGGATTTATGAGGCGCTGACAACCAGCATTTTAGAATGCTGCTTCCCTCACTGTATTAGTTAGCTATTGCTAAATGCTGTTGTTTGAAGCCAGTCAGCTTTGAATAATAAAAATATTTGAGTATTTTTATATTACTTGAGTACTATTACTCAAATGAAAACATTACTCTAATATTTTTATTACTCAAAGCTGAGTGGCTTCAAACAACAGCATTTATTATTTCACAGTTTAACTGGACCCTTTCCTTCAGGTTCTCTTACAGGCTGTAGTCAGGTGTTGATAAGGTTTAGTTATCTAAAGGCCTGATTGGGAAAGGTCCGCTTTCAAGTCCATGCTGTTTCTTTGCAGGATTCAGTTCATCATGAGCTATTAGACTGACTGTCTTAGTTCCTTCACTGGTGTTGGCCAAAGACCACTCTGTTTCCACGTGGAATTCTCCAGCATGGCGGTTTACTTCATCAAAGCAGCAAAATGAGAAGGGAGGGAGGGAGAGAGATTGCCAGCGAGAGAGAAGTCATAGTCTTTTATAACCTACGCTTAGAAGTGACCTAACAACCCTTTTGCTATATGCTGTATGTTGGGAGAAAGTCATTAGGTCCATTCCATGGGCACAAGGGGAAGAGATTATTCAAGGGAGTAAAAAGGAGGTGGGGATCACTCAGAATTCTTAGATAAGGCTGCCTGCCCCACTCGTCCAAATGCCCAAAAGGAGAATTGCTTAGCAGCAAGTCTCTAATCCTGTCTGGGCCCTTACTGAATGCCATTCACAAACTGACCCCTTAGAAGGGCTTGTGGCTGTTCCTGTTGATAGAATAATACAGCTCAGTATAGCAGCCCCACAGATGACCTTATTGATCTGCAGCTTAAAAATTTCTGTTTCTTCTCAAGGTGTGTCAGGGAGAGAAACAGTCAGTCTGACCCAGCAAGGTCATACTTACTCCATTTCCATTAAATAAATATTCATAGACCCCAATGAGCCACCTCTAAGGTGGCAGGTATTATGTTTTAATTTCAGCAATTATGTGGCCTCCTGTCAGATGGATGTGCCACGGGTGTTGAGATACAGAGGAACTGAAGAATTTCCACTTGGGGTCAGGCCCAAAATAGAGAGAGAAGTCATTTAATGTTCTGCCACCTAAGTGGACTGGGTATGATAGCAAAAATGACCTGCCATCGAGGGGGCCCACAGGTTGAGTTGCTATTCTCAGAGCTCTGACTGGTTTCCACAAGCCCAGCTCTGCTCTTTTGTCTGGTTCAGGCTGGCAAAAGTGAGAGGTCACTGCCATCATTCTAAGAGAGGACAAAGATTCCCAAGGACTTAAACTTTTTATTTTGGCCTTATTAATACTATCCTGGGAGCAGCCAAAAGGGATGATATGGAGTAAAACGAGGACTTTGGCATCAGGAGACGCAGATCAGTAAATGTGATTTAGTGATTTACTTGTGAGCCCTACAGCCAGTTATGTAATCACCCCGAGTGGCAAGTCGCTCATCTGAAAAGGGAAGAGACAGTGTCTGTCCTCCATGTTCTTATAATGTCCAGGGGCAAAGAGTTGGGTTGGTTTCCACAGCTTTCATTTTACCTTCCCCTTCTATTTGGAGAAGTTGAAAATAGAAACACTACATTTACCAGGCTGTCTTGAGATTTGGAAGGTGGAAGTGAAGCAGAAGCCATCTTCCCGCGGTATCCAAGGCTTACAAGGAGGCTTCCAAAGGTGTGGATGGTGGTTGTGGTGAGCAGTCCCAGTGGTCCACTGATAAGCACACCAGCAACAGTTTCTAAATGATGGATCACAGCTACGGCAGTGTGACCTTGAACTCATAAGCCCAGTGGCAGTGCCTGGCTTCCTCTCTGCCAGCTCTTCTGGTGATGCTGTAAGCACCTGGTCCACCCAGCAAATATTGATCAAGCACCATCTACATTCCAGGGACTAATCTAGTACTTATACGTGAACCAGAGACACCAAATCCTGCCTAGGGATCCTACATTCTACTACATATGGGAATAAATGATATATATATTAAGTATTTCGTGTCTTAAAAATTAGGTGCTATGAAAAGTAGAAAAAGTAAAGCAGCATAAGGAGCATCAAAAGTGCTGGAAGTGAGAATGGGTGAAATTTTAAATAGGGTGGTAGAGGCGAAGCTTACTGAGAAGGTGACATTTGAAGACTGATTAAATATTCAAGAGTCAGCCATGTGGTATCTGAGGGAAGAATATTGCAGATGGAAGAAATGGTCAGTGCAAAGGCCCCTCACTGGGAGTGTGACTGGTGAATTTGAAGAAGAGGAAGCAGTCCAGTGAGGGTGAAGCAAGGCAAGGGAGGGAGGAGGTGGTAGAAAATAAAGTCAATCAGCTGGGCGCGGTGGCGCTTGCCTGTAATCCCAGCACTTTGGGAGGCTGAGGTGGGCAGATCATGGGGTCAGGAGATCGAGACCATCCTGGCCATGGTGAAACCCCATCTCTGCTAAGATACAAAAACATTAGATGGGTGTGGTGGCGCACGCCTGTAGTCCCAGCTTCTCAGGAAACTGCAGCAGTGAAATCACTTGAATCCAGGAGACGGAAGTTGCAGTGAGCCAAGATCCCACCACTGCACTCCAGCCTGGTGAAAAGAGCAAGACTCGGCCGGGTATGGTGGCTCATGCCTGTAATCCAAGCACTTTGGAGGCCAAGGTGGGTTGATCACCTGAGGTCGGGAGTTCAAGACCAGCCTGACCAACATGGTGAGACCCCGTCTTAAAAAAAAAAAAAAATTAGCTGGGCATGGTGGTGCACGCCTGTAATCCCAGCTACTTGGGAGGCTGAGGCAGGAGAATTGCTTGCACCCGGGAGATGGAGGTTACAGTGAGCCCAGATTGCGCCACTGCACTCCAGCCTGGGTGACAGAGTGAGACTCCATCTTAAAAAAAAAGAAAAGATTCCATCTCAAATAAATAAATAAAGTCAATCAGGTAATAGAGGGGCAAATCGGTACCTAATTCCTTATATTAAATCCCTTCCTACATGAAACAACTAGAATGTTCTCTCTTTCCTCTATTAAATTAGGGCTGATGTATTGCCTTGGCATAATTTTACACTTGCCCTTATCTAATTGCATTGAAATTATGCACTTGTGTTTGCACCCACTCCAAAGACAGTGCCTCATTAATCTCTGTAAACTGAACACCTAGCCCAGGGCCTTGCAGAGCAGGCACTTAAATATATGATCAGTAACACAACGTGAGCACAGCTAGTTCCCAACCATTGCCTCTTCCAAACAGGAGATATCTCCATAGGAGGATGCGGCTTCCAATATGGCTGGATATGTGGGGGGATAAAGACCTTCCTGGCTGAAGTAATACATTTAGTATTCTAATGAAGTAATTATAAAAGTAAGTAATTATTGAAATAACCACATCAACTCCCAGTCATTAAAATCCTCCTAAACAGAGCTGGCATGATGGCTTAGGCCACTAGAAACCCTGGCAACCACCCAACGCCTACAATAGCTTCTAATTAATTGATCTCACCTCTAATCTGCTATTGTTAGCCCAGTGCTGATCATTTGTTTGGGCTACAGATCCTATTGCCCCTTCCTTTTGATTGTATTTGTTACTGTACCCTCTCTATCTCTTTCAATTAAGCACAGGTTAAGTGGTTCACCCGCAAGAGAATAGGAGATAATGGCACCAATCAAAGTAATCTCTTTAATTTGCTAAATGGATTACAGGGAAACCCCAGCCAAAGTGAAGTCATAGCTAGTGGCCTTCACTTGAACTATACACAAGGAGTATCTAATTATTAACCCATCATAAGCCAGACTTCGTTGCGGAATAAACGTCTACAAAGTTAGCAAGGTATAGGCAGTTTCAAAAGACAAGATGGCCCTCTGTGACTAAATTGTTCCCAGGCTAAAATGTCCCCACTGGCTCCATTCCCAAACTTCTTGCTTGCCTTAACTTCCAAGTGCAACACACATCCTCATATATCAATCAAAATACTGCCCAGCACTCCAGTCAAGAGAGTGGATTTATAACCTCTTTAAGAGCATTCTCTAGTGAGGATTCATTTTTCTTATTTGTACTATAAATACAAATGCAGTTTCATAGGCACAATGGCTCTGGCTTTTGCTGACTTTGACAAAAGTATCTGTTTAAGAATAAACAAGTTTGTTCTTAAGCTGGTAAGTGATCTTCCTTCTTTTTGCGACCCAGCTTGTTCCTGTCCTTAAACACACAGACACACCCCTCCCCAGGACCCACTCCGAGATGAAGCAGGGGTAGAGTACAAAGACTCCATGCTACTGGAATTCTGACTTTACACATGTCCTTGGTTAAGCAAGCAAGCAAAAAATGGCAAATCAAGTCGTATTTCAGTAGAATATGGAATGATTGCAAGAATACAGTGGAAAGTGAACAAATACAAAAACAAAACTCCATGAACTTTTCAAACACTGAGGGACCTAGATCCTAATTTGAAGAACTCAATAAAGATTGATGTAACATCTGTGTCTCTCAGCCTTTCATCTTTGTTGGGGTGGGTGGGAGGCACTGTTTTCTGCAATATCCAACTAGCATGATTCAGACACCCAATACCACATGTTCTGCAAAAAGTCTAGTGACCTTTCCAACATTTCTGAGCATTCCTAAGGAGGTTCATGTCCAGGTTATTTCACTCAGCACTCCAACATTCCACTCTGATGGGGTTCAAGGACATGCTACCCCAAAATATGGCACCTTGGCATTTGAGGAAACAGCAGAAGCAGGAAAGTCACTCTTACCTTCTCATCCTTCTTCCCCAAAGTAGGTCAAAAAACCCGCATTTGAGAGGTGCCCTTCCTATACTCAGAGGAAAGGAAGACTCTTACTTCTGGAAACACAGGGTCAGAGAAAATGCTCTGAACCAACAGGCCTTGCTAAGCTCCCTCAGATTATTAGCATTAGATTACACCCTCCTGCCCTCCAATCCTATTTCTCCATGACTGCCTACTCTTCGCCAGACCTGAGCACAACATTACACAAACCTACCTGTTTCTTTGGGTCTCCAACTTCTTATGAGGGCTGTGTCACATAAAACTTACATTAAATGAATTTGTATGCTTTTCCCTAGTCAATCTGTCATTTGTTACAGGAGCCTCAGTCACAAATCCATAATATGTGAGAAGAAATCTTCCCTTCCCCACAACTCCACCTCTGAATCCTCTCTTCCTGTCTTGCCTCCTGAGGCACTTGACCTCTCCCTTTAGACCAAAGACTGACTTAACCCCTCTTTCCTAAAGTACCACGGACACAGGATGTGTAATATAATATTACCAAAGTTTGAGACAAAATCACTCACAGTGATATTACAACACAGAACAGCGGAGGAAATGCTGAAAGCTAACATAAGATGTCACTAGTACTCACTGTCCTCACAGAGGACCTCCTCATTCTTCATTGATTCTGACTGGCCACCGTATTTCTCACTGCCCCTCTTACTTGCTTTACCATTTCTCCCTTTTGGTCCCAACCTTTCTCCCAAGCTGCCAGAGAAAAACACTTAACTTTTTAAAAAAATAGATCAATAATAACTATCTCTTCCCTAGATTTGTTTTGGAATCCATGTTTATACAATCAAAAGATCCCTTAACTTTTCTCAATCAAGAGTCCCTTTCTTTCTCCAGAAGCATCTGAGCTCCTAAAGCAACCTAATAAATTGCAAACAGCTGATAAAGAAACACAATTAGCCCAACTACGTTAAGTCCTCATTATGCTTAAGATGCAGCAGTGGGTGCAAGACAGAAATAGAACACAGGACAAGAGGTACCCTCTGTTCTCAGGGCATTTATGATACAGTAGGGGAGGTGGCCATGTACCCAAGAAACTGTGTGGTGAGTCGAAGTTGGAAAGCAGAAGGTCCAAGTTTTAGTGTTAATTTTACTGTAACATATCCTCGGACAAGACAAGTAACCTTTGGCATTGTGATTTTGTGAACATTCCATCACCTGTACTATTTCTGCGGATTCTGAGAGGGTAGAAGGGTAGAGGATTGGTGTGGAAGGGTTATAAAAATCATACAGCCCTGCACGAGTGTATGGTGTTGCTATGATCACCACATGGAAAGTAACACACAATAGCTGGCTATGAGTGTAAATCCCCACTGCTGCACAATCTTGTAGGGTTTAAATGCTAAATATGCTGATGTACTTACAGGGACTAAAGAAACTGAACAGGAAATAACTTGAGAATCATTACAATGAAACCACAGCCACCTACCTCAATGGCTCCCCAAATCTACAACAGCATTCTTAGCTCCATATGTGTTAGCCTTTAGTAGCATTACTGAGTAAAACGTGTGCTGTCCCACCTATGTTCTTTCACATGCTCACAGGGCCAAATTCTCACATAATATGGAAAATACGCAGATTTGCCTTATAACTGGGCTGATAGTTTGCTATCTCTTTCTGCTTACTTTCAAAAAGCTGTGTCTGGGCTCCTACCCATTTAGATGACCTGTTCAGAGTATCTATCAAAGCTAAGAATCCATCCCTCCATGGATATAGCTAGCGGATTCATAGCTGTAGCAGAAATAAAAATTACACATCCATAGATATTTGGCAGTGCCCCTGTGTACAGACACTGTTGTACTTATGTACCTTACCTAGAGTGAAGAACCACCATACCACTGTTAAAGACTATGTTCCATAAGGATTTGGAAGGCCTGAGAGTGGTTAGAGAATATTTATTTCAAGAATGCTGTTGCTGGACTGTCTGATGGGTAGACAGCAAAACAGAAGAGGGTCTTCCAAGGGGCAGCTCTCATATTTGCATCATAAAGTTCACAAAACTTTCACATACATTATTTCATTTAATCTTCACAAGGAAAACAGTGAGATTCATTCATTCATTTCCCAGCTGTAGTAACAGATACTTAGAGGGAAGCCACAGAAGATGTACACATATATCACCATTCCCCCACACCATGCCAAAATGCACAAGATAACCTGTGGCTGCAATGCTCATAATGGCCCTGAAGTGGAAAAGTCTCAAATGTTCATCCTCAGTAGGATAAAAAAATACACATGAACTAAGCACTATATCACGTAGCAATGAGAAAAGCCACCATAACTATTGGCATGAAAGGATGAGTCTCTCAAACATTATATTAAATGAAAGAACACACAAGAGAAAACATTGTGTGATATCATTTATGTAAGCAGAAAAGCAGCCTGTCAGAAGTTGGGAGTTGTCATGTTTGCGAGAGAGTAGTGACTGGCAAGAGGTATATGGTCTTCTGAGGTACAAAGACATGTTGTGTTTCTTGACCTAAGGTTCAGGTTACTTGTGTGTTTGCTTTGTAAAAATTAAAGCAGTGCGCTGGCGTGCTATACTTCAATAAAAATTTACATTAAAAAAGCAGAGGGACTCACACAGAATCACCAACTTCTACTTTGCAAAGCAAAAAGTAAACCAAATTCTAATTACCATCTATTATCACAATCTACACATTTTAAGACAATAGAATTGCACCAAATATAGGAAGGACACACAACTCTCACATTGCCTAAGTTAACTTTACAAAAAACAATTTGCATCTTAGCCTTATTTTGTGCCTTGTACTCTAGGCCCCTGAGTGTCTTCTGAGGACAACTCGATTTGCAAACTGTTCTCCAAGAACCACTACTTTGGGATCTGGATAAACACTCTTTCTGTTTATGATCCATAGGAGATTTCACTTGTGTCTTTCCTCTTCTGCTGGCAAGCAGCTTGTTGTAACAGTGACTGGCTGGAGCTCTCAGAGTGGGTGAGGATGACCTTTGGGTGACTGAGAAGGTCCTGGCCTCCACATCCCAGGCTGCTCTGCTAGGTGGCTTAACTGGCTTTTGTCGGCCTAGCTGCCCTCCACCTACAACGGCCTCCACAACGCAATCTACCAATCGTCTGACACCTACCTATAGTTATCCTTTATCAGCAACATTTTAAGTTATGCCTTGAAGCTGTGAGCTTCTTTTCTACTCCTTGGGTAAGCAGTTAGCTAACTTTTCCAGTAATATGTAGATATAGGCTTTGCTGTTGTTATTATTAACCTTGAAGAGAGATATTCTTCTTTCCTATTTCTTTTAATCATCCAAAGTACTCATTCATCTAGCTGTGCATTCACTATTTTTACTTTTTTCCTTTCCTGTCTAAATTCTTACCAATGAGACAAGATGACCAGTCCTACATCTAGAATTTAAGTTTAAACTTTATGAGCTGTCTGTTATACAGATTACTGCCAGTATATGCTATGTTAGTCAAGTGCTTTTGATCCCCAGACCTGTCAACCAGTTATAAGAGATTGGCTTGGCAAAACTTTGTCTTCACACAGCCATTGGATTTACTACCAAGGACTGTGCTCTTTTCCAGGTGTTTGCAAATGGAATTGGCGCTGGCTTTTCTTTTCTTTAGGCCTTTCTTATGTTAAGTGTTCAGCCTATTATGTCTATAATCACTCTTTAAAATTAGAGGCATAATGTCTTTTAACATCTTTTCTTTCAAAACTCTTACAAGTCACAGTTGATGGTCTGTGAATTTCTTTAGTTCCCTAGTTACTAAGAGACAGAAAATGAAATATGAAATTCCTTCTATATTTTTCTTCATTTTGGTTTCCTATGTTGCTATTCTACAAATTATGTTTATTGAATATTTTGTTTGTAATGAACATATAACAATTGTACATATTTATAGAGTGTTGTGTGATGCTTTAACACAGGTATACTTTGTATAATGATTAAATCAGGGTAGTTAGCATATATAATGGGTCAGAGACCTGTGCAGACATTTCTCAAAAGAAAACACACGAATAGCCAAATATATGATGAAATGCTCAAGATCACCACCAATCATCAGAGAAACCACAATACCATACCACATAACCCCAGTCAGAATAACTATTATCAAAAAGACTAAAAAATAACAAGTATTTTTATGATGCACATATATTCTAAGACTTTTACATGAATTACCTCATTTAAACCTTACACTATCCCTATGATGTAAACATCACATTATAAATCTCATTTTACAGAGGGGAAGCTGAGCCTCAGAGAGGTTAAGTGACCTAGGGATGTCCTAGCTTCATGTGAAACCCTGTATGTGGCTCTTACCTTGCTGCCCATTCTAAGATAATTTCCTTCAACTGAACAAATCTTTATTAAGGGCAATAATGTTCCCATCACTGAACCTGGCATTGGGCTTCTCAGCTATAGGACAGATAGTTCTTGAATACGAACGGTTCTAAGGTGGTACATATTATCAAAGAGTTTCCCTGTGGCCAACAGTATAAAGGGGTAGCTTCTGGATGGTTCAGGAAGTAAGCCAGGTGCTAAAAATACAGATCTCAGTTTGTTTTGTTTTTTGAGACAAGGTCTTTCTCTGTCACTCAGGT
Source organism: Cheracebus regulus (assembly GCA_963574635.1). Classification (NCBI taxonomy): domain Eukaryota; kingdom Metazoa; phylum Chordata; class Mammalia; order Primates; family Pitheciidae; genus Cheracebus; species Cheracebus regulus. The sequence continues at coordinate 131,157 of CAUYQU010080523.1, forward strand.
TGGAGTGCAGTGGCCCGATCACAGCTCACTGCAGCGTCCACATCCCAGGCTCAGGTGATCCTCCCCCGTCAGCCTCCTGAGTAGCTGGGACTACAGGCACATGCCACTATATCTGTCTAATTTTTGTATCTTTTGTAGAGACAGGTTTTGCCATGCACCCAGGTTGATCTTGAACTCCTGGGTGCAAGCAATCCTTCTGCCTTGGCCTCCCAAAGTGTGGGGATTAGAGGGATGAGCCACCATGCCAGGCCAGACTTGAGTTCTTAAGAGGTGCTCACGGAGAGTCTGTAGGTATGATGTGGTCACCACTATGACTGAGACTGCAGTGACCTCCGATAGCACAATGGAGCAGCACCTAAGAACACAAGTCCAAGAAAAGCCTTTGATCTTATTTTTTAAAAAACACTATTTTTGAGCTTGCAAGTAAATGCTTATCAGCTACGTATTCTTATATGGCATATTGAGCTGATTACTGGCTCACACTATTTCTTTCCCTCCACTGTGGGCAAGGGTATTTCCCCACCCCACTGCTGTTCAGCTTGGTGATGTGACTTATTTTGGCCAAAGGAACATAGGTAGAAATATCAATCTGCCAGTCCTGAGCCTCAGCCCTAATACACCTTGTATATTTCCTCTCCTCCTCCTGTACTTCTGCTATCATGGCAAGACTACGTAAAGAGGCAGCTGCTAGTCCCAGAACAAGGGGATATGTAGAAGAAAGCCAAGTCCAGCTGATTCCCACTAATCCCTACAGAGGCCTACAGAGCCAAGCTGCCCTACAAAAAAACAGTTATTATAAACCACTGAGATTTGGGGGTTGTTTCACAGCATTGTTACGGCAAATACACATGAGATGTGTCTTAGGTCCCCTTTCTAGGGAGCCAGGCTCCAGAAATTTGTACTAGTTTTCTCACCTTTTTCTCAACAGCCCTGAGTAGGAGAGGCCTTCCGGATCACCCTGCATAAACTGGTAGCTTCATAAAGGCGACACCTGATCTGAGTCTTCAGGCTGAATCGGGATAAGCATGTGAGGTGCTTGTGAAGGCACTGGAAGGGCACCGTCCCATATGGTAGCCTATGGCCATTAGTCACTTGTAGCTGCCCAGCACTTGAAATGTCCCTTCTAAATCGAGAGGTGTTCTTTTCTGTTTTTTCTTTTGAGACGGAGTCTTGCTCTGTCACCTAGGCTGGAGTGCAGTGGCACAATCTTGGCTCATTGCAATCTCTATCTCCCGGGTTCAAGCAATTCTCTTGCCTCAGCCTCCTGAGTAGCTGGGATTACAGGCGTGTGCCACCATACCCAGCTAATTTTTGTATTTGTTAGTAGAGATAGGGTTTCACCACGTTGGCCAGGCTGGTCTCGAACTCCAGGCCTCGTGATCCACCCACCTCAGCCTCCCAACGTGCTGGGATTACAGGCATGAGCCACTGCGCCCGGCCGAGAGGTGTTATAAGTATAAATACACACTGGATTTTGAAGACTTAGTATGAAAAATAAAATGTACACTAGTTAATTTTTATTCAAATTTTGTGTTTAAATAATGTTTTAAATATGCTGGGTTAAATGAAATGTATTGTTGAAATTAATTTCACTGCTTTCTTTTTACCTCTTCCTAATTTGGTGACCAAAAGGTTTTAAATTACATATGTGTCTCAGAGGATACCTCTACTAGGCAGCTCTGGGCTGGAAGGACTTATAGGCCACAAGCAAAGTTGAAAGTGAGAACCATCCCAGGATGGGGTCAGGTTGCTGCTTTCAGCAATAGTTAGGGCACACAGGGTGCACAGTGCAGGGATGGTAGGCTGGTAGGAGTTACAGAGCTTGGGTTATGAGGTCTGAACACCAGGCTTGGGACCTGCAGCCATAACCTGGAGGTGCCTGAAAAGGATCTTGCTAAAAGCAAGATACCTTGATGGTAGGTGGTGGGTTATAAGAGAAGACTGGCAGACACTGAGGAATTGAAATATTTGTCATAGTGGAGTCAAGTGCCAGCCAGCAACTGCTTTCCTATTCTAAGGCACTTACAGGCTGATTCATGGGCAATTTGAAACCATAAGCAGTTTCGGTGATGAAGCATGCAGACCAAATGATATCGCATTCCTTATCTTCACCAGTGAGCAGGCTTTCCCTTCTGCCTGCTGTCACAAACACTGTCACCTTGAAAGGTGCCATCCTATCACTGTCTCTGACGAGCCGAGCAGGGAGATGTCACTTCTAACAGCACCATGAAGTATGGGTCCATTCAGAGACATATTAGGCAGCCGCTAAGAAAGCCAGGCTGCTTTGGCAAAAGGGAAGAAACTCAAGTCATAACCGGGTGAGAATGTCATGATAAATATAACTTTCACCTTAGTTCCCATTAGGTGATGATTTTAAATTTTACTTATAAATGTTTCTGAAGTAATAGAATGATTACATGAGCAGCTCGAAAGACTTGGGATGTAAAAGAAAGCGTGAGCTTCTCATGCACAATAGCTGAGGCCAGTTGGAGTCCTTTGTCAGATATGGAAATATCAGCGATGATTCTGCTCTTAATATAACGTGTGGATCCACATAGAAGTGGCTAGATATTCTGCTGGATTCTAAACACAGTGTATGAAACTGCCTTTAGAATTTGTCATCCTGTTACCCCAATACACTGAGCAAGCTTGGGTTATTTGGGTAGGCTCAGGGCTCTCTAAGAGCTTGCAGCCCATCAGCTTATGGGAAATGTAAAATGCAAATCAATGAGTTGGGATGTCAAAAGAAAAAATGACTTCTCTCCACAGTTGGATATGAACAGTTCCATTGGCTTAAATAGGATTGGGTATTTCATCAACTGATAGAATTTAGAGGTGAGTCATGAGCCCCCCTGCAGTTTAACAGGGGAAGATACTGAGGCTCAGGTGGGACTAACCTATCCAAAGTTACACAACTAGTCAGTAAGAGGGCTGGAAATCAAACCAGAGTCTCCTGTTCAGTCACCTGACACCTGCGGCTGACCCAGGGACAAAGAAGCCTTGCAATAAAACTACTTAAGGTGCTGAGAACAGGCCTTAGGGCAGTGGTTCTCAACCCTGGCTGAACTTCAGAATTTCTGAAGAAATTGCTCTGGCCACATACCAGAGCAATTAATAAAGAATTTGTGGAGATAGGACCCAGAAAACTGTATTTTTAAAAGCTATCTAGTTGAGCTAATATGTAGTTGAGCATTACTGCCCAAGGGGGTACCTGAATGATGTAGGAACAGACCCAGCTCTCAAAGGCAGGGTATCATCTGCTTCAGATGACTACCATGTCTGCGTCCCTCCAGACGCCTCCCTTATAGAGGAGGCGAAGATCAAACCAGTACCATTATCTCGACTGGAAGACTTTGTTTGCCAGGCAGACACTGGTGAGTTTCCAAGTCACCTTACTATTTGTCCAAAGGAGATCATGGCATATCTACCAGCCCTGATGGCTTTGTTGGTGTAAAAGTGGGTTCCCTCACATCAGTGCCATCTGGCCAGCACAGTACACAACCTGAGACGAACAAGTTTTTAAACGAAGCACATTCAGCTTTTAAAGGTCTATAACACTGTCCATAGAATTTTCTGCAATCAACAAAAATGTTTTATATCTATACTTTCTAATATGGCTACCACTAGCACATGGCTGCTGACCACTCTAAATGTTGCAAGTATGACTAAGAAAATCAATTTTAAATTTCATTTTAGTTATTTTATCTTTAAACTTAAAAAACTACGTGGGGTTACTGACCACTGTATCAGACAATGCAAGGAAGTTCTCAGAATTCTCCCAACCAGGCCGGAGACAAAGAATTTATAGAGGACAAAGAAAAATATTTTAAACTATGGTGTTGCCAGCTCACTCTATACATGTCTTTAGCTTATTCAGCAAGATTGCACATTCAGAAAAACTTACTAGAAGATGGTTTTTGACAATAAAGTTACAGATAGCATTGATTTTTAAAAAGTGCTTTGGTGTGTTTGGTTTTCTTTTATAAACAAGATTACTGAATAAGAAAATTCTTACCTTGGAACATTAAAGTTTCTGATGGGAACGAGTTTGGGAAATACCAAATATCTCATAACCTTCTTCTCAGATGCTTATGAGAGTCACATTGCAGGAAAGACGGAGCTACCATTTCATCTAAGGCCACCTTTCCACGGAAACTCTTCCAAAAAAAAGTTAGTTGTATGCCAATATCAACTCAATCTCCCAGAAACACAGAAAGCTCCTAATTTTCCTCTTGTAGATGGCTTTGGCCAAGGAACCTGACTAAACTTTCTGGTCACTTCTTTCAGCTCAAGAAACAAATATCCTTGTGTAGGCATTGCATTTGAGATGAAATTCTCGAGACATTGGTATGCTTATTCTATGTTACATTTCAATAGTTATTTTTGGTTAGCACACTATTATTCATACGAAAAACCATAGCATGCCCATGCAAATGCAAGCCTGCGGCCACCTCTACCTTGCAATTTTATCTCCTCCTTAAATACTTGACAGTATTTCTTGATTTACACTAATAAAAATTGAGGGGACAAAAATTAAAGCCATATTCCATCATACTTGGTGGGTGTAATATCTCTGACCAACCTCATTTTGATGCTAAAATTAGAGGTTTAAGTTCTCTTTGTCAATCTGAATGCCAGTGAACACCATTTGAATTTCACTGGAACCTGGAATGAGTGATGTACTTATAAAGTAAAAGATCTGGTCAAGGGGTGGTATGGTTTCAAGGACAGAACACAGGTGTAAATGCCTGAACACTGGGATCTTAAGTCCTGACACCAAATTTACCAATAATATTAGATTGGGGAAAAGTAATTGCGGGTTTTGCCATTACTTTTAATGCCCATTACTTTTAATGGCAAAAATGCAATTACCTTTGCACCAACCTATTACAACCTTGAACACCATACCACTTAATTTTTCTGAGATCCATTTTCCGCATCTGCACTAGAGGGATAAAAGTAGCACCACTTCAAGGGATGCTGTAGAACATCATAAGGTGATAAGTGTGCTTTGAGAACAAATAGTGAATATTACTCAGGTATTAATCGTTAGTGATAGGCTGGAATAACACGGCCTACTGTTTCCCCATTAAGTTCTGCATATAAACCTCCGTTTTTAGATCTGTGGTGAATTTAAACAGATATGTACACATTCCATTTGCTTCAAACATGACAGGTTTAAAAACTACATATATATTTTTGATTATGATAAAATATGCATAACATTTTTATTATTTTGACAATTTTTAGGTGTACAGGTCTCTATGAATTTGAATACTTTAGGTACCTCATATAAGTGGAATTACATAATATTTGTCTTTTTGTTTCTGGCTTAATTTCACTCAATGTCCTTAAGGTTCAACCATATTGTAGCCAAATGTCATTCCTTTTTAAAGCAAAGTAATATTCTGTTGCATGTACAGACCACGTTTGGCTTATCTATTCACGCACCAATGGAGATTTGGGTTACTCCAACTTTTGGCTATTAAGTTGCTATGAACATTGGTGTAAAAATATCTGTTTGAGTCCTTAGTTAACACCCGTAAGTGAAATTAATGAATGATATGTGATTCTATCTTTAATATTTTGAAGGATTGCTATACTGTTCTCATAGTAGATGCAGCATTTTCTGGTCTCACCAGATAAACACAAGGTTCCCATTTACCCACATCCTTGCCAACATAATTTTCTTTTTTCCCCTCAAATAATAGCCATACTAAATGGTAAGCTGTGGTATCTCATTGTGGTTCTATTTTGCCTTTCCCCAATTATTAATGATACTGAACATCTTTTCATGTGCTTAATGACCATTTTGATGTCTTCTTTAGATAAATATCTGTTTATTTGGCCATTTAAACATGACATTTTTAGCATAAAATGAGTATATACACATTTTGTTAAAAAAAGATGTTTTAGGATACAACAGCAAAATCATAAGGCCCTTAAAAGTAGCTGTGAAATGAGTTTATTATCATTGCTGATATTTGTATCATTTATAATTACTACTGCCATTTTATCTAACATGACTGAAGACTAGACATTTTCTAGGCATTGTGCAAAGCAGTACACATGGATTAACTTACTGGATCTTCACACCTGCTCTGAAGCAGTAGCTGGTCTTGTTAGTATCCACATTGAGCAGCTGAGGAAACTGAAGCATAAACAAGCTAAAGTAACTTGCCCAAGGCCATGCAGCCAGTAAGCGGAAGTGGGATTTGAACCCAGGCGACTGGACTCCAGAGTTTTGGTTCTCAATCACCACACATTCCCAGCTCTCAATGATGGATGGTGCTCAATGATCTGCTGATGAGCTTTATGGGGCTTGTACATTAAAGAATAATAAATAGGCTATTGCTCACGATCTTTCATTTCAGAATGCTTAAGGAGATTCATTCAAATAGTCATTTCTATGACTATTCACCAGACTTTAAAAATGAACCAGCAATAAGATTATTTGTTTGCTATTATTTAACAGCCCAAAGTTGAGACATTTTGGCATATACTTGAAAAATCGTATTCTACCACACCGTGCTGTATTGGTTGGATAGTTTATTGGAGGGTAAACGATAAGGTCACCATTACTTTTGGTATTCAACATTCTTTATATACTACTGGAAGAGAATATTTATGCCTTATCTATTTATTCCTTAAATCCTTATTGAGTGTCTATCATGGGCTAGATACTATTTGAGTTTCTGGAAACACAAATGAATAATCTCTGCTCTAACAGATTGTGGTACTGGGTGGTCTAACAGGCTGTAAACACAGAATTGCACAAATATTTTGAAACCAAGTAATAGTGGGGAAGAAGAATAAAGCAGGTAAGAGGAAAGACAGATCCTAAGGAAATGCAGAGGGGCTGGCAGATCACAGTTGTTAGGCAAGGTTTCTATAATGAGAGAATGTTCGAGAGAGACCAAAATGAAATGAGAAATTGAACAACAGGTAAAGAGCATTTCAGACTAAGGGAACAACCAGTGCAAAGATCCTCAGGTAGGAGCCCCCCAGGAATGTCTGTACAGCAAAGAAGGCAGAAATGAGTGGGAACAGAGGAAAAGAGTGACTGAAATTAACTCTGCCCTTCCTTGAATTCTCCATAACAATGGAATGTATCAAATGCTAAACTCTGGTGGGAACCAGGGTCAAAATACACCACATCTAAAATCTCAGTTGGAGAAAGTAATATGAAAAACATAGATCCACTTTTGTAGAACACATGGTATCCTGACTTTTTTTTTTCTATTTTCTGGGGGACTGCGAGTCAGAAATGCTATGAACACAAAATAGATTACAGATACGATGTGCATTTAGCTACACTTGAATAGGTCCAACATAACATTCATTTCTCCTACATCAAATAATGAGCCAGCCCTTCAAAGGTGGATCTACCTGGTCCTAAAAAAGAAAAAAAAAAAGAAAGAAAGAAAAAAAAAAAAAACAAGGGCAGTCACCAAATGCTCTCTAATGGAGATAGAGAAATCTACTGCTGAGATTTGTTACAAGATTAAAAGAAGGAGGTTGATGTCATTCATATTAGACTGTGACTTCAAGCACTTTTTTTTTGTTTTGGAAGATTATAAAATTTTATGTAAAAAATCTCTACTACTCTCTGTTCCAAGAAATTTGACATTAGAACCACCAATGATTTAAGAAATACATAATTGTCCTCCTAGCATTTGAAAAAAACCTTGAGAGATCATCTAAATTAATATACTTCCAGCGTTATGCATACACATTTGCCAATTTTCCGTATTAGATTTCTACAAACATTTCTGAGTAGCTCAACTCAGAAACAGTGGAAAGTAAGAGTACTTAATTCTGTGACATTATTATATATAATGTTCTGATTTTCACTATATGTTTAAACCAAATACTGGAGTAACTATAAATTATAGCCCTCTAGTCACATAAAATGAACTTCCAGATAGCTCCCAAATTTGAGTAACTTAAATGACTGTGTTTCAGAATAATATCCATACACTACAAGTATTTGACACATTTGCTGCAGAATAAAAATAACCTCACTCAAGTGTAGGGAAGAGAGGGTTCTGTAGGATTCCAGCCTCCAGACACCACTCTCAAGCCAGAAAGTTATTCTCAAAATAAGAGGACACCGAATAAGGGGTGGTAAAAACAAATCAAAGAAGTAAGTAGCAGAGGTAAGAAAACAGCTTCAACTCAGGAAAGACTAAAAACTAGAAACTTCAGAACATCTGGATAAGAAACAGGCAGCAGTGGTTGAATGTGGTGGCTCACAACTGTAATCCCAGCATCTTGGGAGGCCGAGGCAGGAGGAACACCTGAGGTCAGGAGTTCGAGACTAGCCTGGCCAACATGGTGAAACCCGGTCTCTATTAAAAATACAAAAATTAGCCAGGTGTGGTGGTGGGCACCTGTAATCCCAGCTACTCAGGAGGCTGAGGCAGGAGAATCACTTGAACCCAGGAGGTGGAGGTTGCAAGGAGCAGAGGTTGCAACATTGCACTCCAGCCTGGGGAACAAGAGTAAGACTTCATGTGGGGGTGGGGAGGTGGGAGAAATAGGCAGTGGTAATGTGAAGTGGAAAACAGGGGTTGTTAAAGGCCAGAGTGGAGCTGGTAGTGCTATTGAGCCTGTAACAGAAGACTTCACTGCTTTAACATTTAAAGACTTTCCACTGTATACCATGATCACATCATTTCTTGACACATTTGCCTCATCTACTAGCTACTCAACATGACATAACAGCTAAATAAAGTCTGTTTAAAATGAAGGTGCTTAGTATACACTGAAGCAAAGTCAACTTAGTCTATCTTCAGAGTATCTCACGACAGAACACACGGCACAATCTGTTGTAGATGGCTAAGGCCTCTATTGGATCAGAATATTTGTGGGAACTTTTCTTATATATTTATGCCTAAAGAGCTGCAGGGCAGGGGTCAGAATCACAGAGCATCTAGAAAGGGGAAAAAATGGAATTTTAGGCAGCTTTGTGGTTGTTCAGTATTTCCAAGTTGGTGATTGTGTTAGTCTGCTTGGGCTGCCATGTCAAAATAGCATAGCCTGGGGGCTTCAGCAATAGAAAGGTATTTCTCGAACTTCAGAATGCTAGAATTCTGCAATCGGGGACCAGCATGATCAGGCTCTGGTGAGGCTCTTTTCCTGGCTGGCAGAGGGCTGCCTGCTCAGTTTCCTCATACGGTGAGGAGAGAAAGCAAGTTCTGGTGTCTCTATCTCTTTTAAAAGGACACCAGTTCTATCAGATAAGGCTCCCGCCTTATGACTTCACTCAATCTTAATCACCTTCTTAAAGTCCGCATTTCCAATTCAGTCACATGGGTGTCAGGGCTTCAACACAGGAATTTTGCAGGGACACAGATGAATCCATAGCCATGATGGTTTAAATTCAAAGATATGAAAGGAAAGTCTGATATAAAGGACCAAGAAATGTGGACACAAAAATTTAACATTTTTGTACAGAGACCATAAATTTTAAAAAACGTAAAATTGAGAAAAAATATTTGCTACATATAATATCCTTAATATATAAGAAACTCCAATAAATAATTAAGAAATAAGAAGTCAACAAAGATAAGAGGAAAAGGTATGAATGATTCAATCACTGAAAAAGGATAGAAAAACATCAGAAAGGACGCCTGCATTAAAATTGTAATCATAATTTTGAATTTAAGCGATAGAAAAAATTCTCACTTTAGATTCCAAAGGGCTAGAACCCCTATTGTCATCTTAGGTAAAATATTAGCCCTCCAAAGCCTAATGTTGTATTATGTAGAATATTGGCCCCCAAAGATACCTATGTACTAACATCCAGGATCTGTGAATATGTTAGGTTACATGATATTTAGGATATTAGGTGGCAGATGCAGTTATAATCAGCTGACCTTAAAAGAGTGAACTGATCCTGCATCATGCAGATGGGCCCAATGTGATTCCAAGAGTCCTTAAAGCTGGAAGAGGAATGAGAAGGGAGGACTATAGAAATGGCAGCGTAAGATAACTAGGCTGAATGTTGCCGGCTTTGAGGTGAAGGAATGGGGCTGTGAGCCGATGAATGTGGGTGGCCTCTAGAGCTTGTACCAAGCAAAGCAAGGAAATGAATTCTCCCCTAGAGATTTCAAAGGGAACCCAGCCCTGTTGACACCTTCATTTTAGCCAATGAGACCGATTTTGGATTTCTGACCTTCAGAGTTTTAAAATTAAAAATTTGCTGGCCAGGCAGGGTGGTTCATGCCTGTAATCCTAGCACTTTGGGAGGCTGAGGTATGTGTATCACTTGAGCCCAGGAGTTCAAGACCAGTCTGGGCAACATGGAGAAACCCTGTGTCTATAAAAATACAAAACTTAGCCAGACATGGGGGTGCATGCCTGTAGTCCCAGCTACTTGGGAGGCTCAAGCAGGAGGATGGCTTAAGCCCGGGAGTGGAGGTTGAAGTGATTGGACCACTGCACTGCAGCTTGAGTGACAGAGCAAGACTCTGTCTCAAAACAACGCCAACAAAAATGTGTGTGGTTTAAGTTGCCAGATTTGTGTGTGTGTGTGTTTTATAGTAGCAAAGAGAAACAGTGATGGATCGGGAAAACTTGCTGAGATGTCAATTGATATAAATCTTTTTGGAGGGCAATTATGTACCTATTTATCACCATCGAAAATACAAATATTCTTGTACTTAAAAATTGTAACTTTTGTAACTTGCTCCATGAAAATAATTCAGCAATTGGTCTTTTGTTTTTTTTTTTTCAAGTGGTAGAAAACTGAATATAAGCTGAGAGCTCTCAACTGTAATCACAGAACACAGAGCTCTTACTCTTAGTTCATTTGGGCTGCTCTAACAAAATGCCATAAACTGGGCAACTTACAACACAAATTTATTTCTCACTGCTTTAGAGTCTGGGAAGTCCAAGATCAAGGAACTGGCAGATTTCATGTCTGAAGAGGAACCATTTCCTGGTTCTCAGCCCATAGCCTGTTTGTAATGAGAGCTTTATCTGTGTGACATAAGCACCTCCCAAAGTCCTCACCTCCAAATACTGTCACATTGGGAATGTTTCTACATAGGAATTTTTGGAATCACATTCACCCTATAGTACTAAGGATAAAAAAGGGTGGTATATCTTCAAAGAGTAAAAATTCATCACTGAGTATCATTACAGACACGTATGTTTCCAGGGATTTCACTTTTGAAGAAGGAAAAAGTGTGTACACACATACACAGAAGGAAAAAACCATCCGAAAAAATATATTCCCATATTATTAGCAGGATTCTTATGGGTAAGGGTTTAGGAAAAATTCCAGTTTCTACCGTAATTATATGTTTTCATATTGTTGACATTTTCTAAAACTTAAACTGTAGTGCCTCATTTTTAAAAAGTAAAGATATTTGCATAAAATAATACTGAAACAAAAGCAATGTGCAATTTTGACTTCAAAGTAATTAAGTTAATCATAAAAAAGCTATTCGGTTTACCTTTCTTAGGCTACCTGAAAATCCAACAACAGAAAACAGAGAAAGACCAAATTCACTGAATTCATGAGGCATTGTTTGAGGTTTTTGCAGAAGATTGTGTCTTAGCCTTTGCTTTATATAAGAAAATAAAATAGTAGATCTTGCACATCATGTCTATTGAGTGGGGAAAAACCTGTTTCCCTTTCCACCCCAGGGTTCTTACAAGGGATACTGGGATGACGGTATCCATTTAATGTTGTTCACACTTTCTTCCTCTCTTCCATACATTACAAACCGTCCAGGTTACAGTTTAGCAAGAGCTTTGAATTCGGTAAAAAATATCACTGGCTTTCTAAACAAAGTTGTTTGCAATAAAACAGAATCAACCTTTAAAAAAAAAAAAAAACAATGCCCCCAATGAGAAATACATTAGTTTACCCTGCCACTAATTGAACGGCTGATATAAGTGTGGGAGTCATCTGAAAACTTATGAATTCTGTTGCCATTGTGCAAAACCACCTCCTGATATCCCTTGCCTTTGATGGCTTCTATTACATTCTAGAGCTCTAAGAGAAATAAGCTTGTCAGTACAAAATGTCTTAAAGGGCTCTCCCCCTTCAGAACTGATGAGAAGACACAGAATTTGTTGACTGGGAGGAGGCGATCAGTGTGTCCCCTAGAGCCAGCATCAAAGGCAGATGCTGTAAGCAACGGCAGATTTAATGTGCCTCCTTCCTCCATCTTTCCTCCCTGGCACACTGGCCTTCCCCTAGGACTGACTCTCATCAAACTGACAAAGTGATCATCTGCGGACTCACGGTTAGGACCAAGGATTTTCCCAAAGACCAAGGTGGCTTTGAAAGATAATACATGGCTCATTTTTACACTTGAGGCCCATAGCCTGTGTGTTAGAGGTTGGCTGGCTGAAAAATCTCAGATGCAGTCAGCTAATTCACTTAGTTCTCTTCTTAAACCCATGAGGCTAAAGGCTATTGGGTTTCATGAGAAATAAACAAAATTTCAAATTAACTATAGTGGCCTCTCATTTAAGTAGATTGGTCACAGAAGGGATTGTTTGGGTTGGCAAAAGAGACTGGTTATCTCAGAGTTACTGTATACTAAGCTGGCTGACACTAGGCAAGTTATTTAATTCCTGATGCCTCAGTTTCCATATTCATAAAATGGGCAGTACTAACTGCTCTTACAGCAGAAGATTGTTATAAAGACTACATGAATTAACA